>JAURVB010001096.1:0-108405 GCA_033002965.1 Piper betle
ATTCAAGACAATTGAGTTGTTGCAATAAGATTAAGATAAAGTTTATGACATACAATGATATTTCAAATCTTATCAAGTTACTTAAAGGTAACATCGAAAGATATAAAATATGCTCAGTTGTGAAGGCTAGATAGTCACTGGTCACTGGAGTTGTTGCAGCTGCCGAGAAGTGAGTAAATGCCAAAGGAGAAAAGAATAGGAGGAATAGAGGATCGTCGGGAAATAGAAGAGAAGTGGCACAGGAATTCTCTCCCTTCTCATGGCTCAACGGAGACATAGCTGGTCACTAGAGTTAGCCCACCAGACTCCCAATGACATCCTTTATCAATGCCCACAGTCACTTGACGTCGGGAGGTTGTCACAATCATCAAACAGTAGTGCAACACTGCCGGCACTCAAATCTTCCTGGCTAGATTCCCGTTGGCTAGTGGACTTTTCAGCCACTTCATCATTATCGAAAGACTCCTCGGCATGAGGATCAGTTTGGTGTGACCCACGAGGCATCTTATGATAGTCAGCGTCGCCAGAAAAGTCGACACTGGCTAGCAAGGAAGAAGAAGGTCGTGGCACATGTGTATCACGTGACCCCTGGTGCACCCAGTTTTTTCCTGACCTTGCGTATGCCATCAATTTTAAGTTAATTATTTCACACTCTTTCAGACCTAGGATAGACGTGAAATTTGACACTTTACCATATTTTAAAGTCTCGGACGCATTGGCGTAGTCAATTTTAACAACTGAGCATTAGATAAATCAGTTTTACTTGTTGGATTTTGGAGATAAATATATACATGCATTAATAATTATATCATGTACTGTTATTTTAGGTTGGCATAAATTCAATTGATCTATTAAAGTTAAATTTAATAAGCTATTAATATAAGTATGGATTCATATGTGTAGATAAAATTTTTGTACTTTCTCTTTTATGATGGGTTGAATTAAAATTATGAAAAATAAGCATATAAATAAGGGGTTATGGTCCCTAAATTCGCTAGTTGTTTTTTGTTCCGGTATCCCATCATCCAGAAACTTTGGTCTTGAAGAATTGGTGCTGAATTTGGAAAATCAAAATCTCAAGAAGTAAAAAATCATTTTAATTTTATAGATTCAGGTACACTTCTGCTATCAAATTTTATTTCTTAATGATTTAATATGAAGAATATTAGGGTTTTATAGTGATGGTTTTATCATTTGTATAATTTGGTTAATATTAAAGTTTTTATTTACAACAAATGGTATCTGAGCAGCTTCATATATATCATTGAGGATTAATTAATAAACTCTTATTGGAAGTGTCTAGTTCTAATGATGCAGGATCCCAAAATAATACTAGTTTGTAAGAGGGAATAAATTGATATGGTCTTCAACCTATTACGAATTTCCCAAAATTCAATACTAGTTATTATCATTTTCACAAATTAAATTAAAGAAAAATACAAGAAATTTGTATATGGGATAATTATTCTCAAATTAAGGTCTTCTTTTGGTAAAATATCAAGTGAGGAAAATAAAGTTACAAAAGGTTATAAGTTCAAAAATTTTCAAATAAAGTTACATTTATAACCTTTTTCAGTTTTATGTTATTTATATTTTGGATTATTAAATTCAAATTATAGTTCGGTTATAATTAATATTTTAGAATTTATTAATGACTACAATATGCTACCAAAGTAGCTTCTTTTGTGAAAATTAATTTATTTTTTAATATTAGAACAATTGTGAGTATTTAATTCTTGTGAATATTAATCGGCCCAAATAAATATTAATAATTGACAAAATTATATATTCATTTGTGGTAATAAATATGTGATAATTATCAAGATTCTATATGAATAATAAATCAGCTTAAAAGAAGGTTTATTATTTGACCGAGTTTATTGTGCATATTTGATTACTACAACACTAAGAGTAACACTTAGAAATTAATATTTTTGTCCAAAGACTAAATATTAATATTGTGCTAGGTATCTTTTGATGAGATTTATAATTGTTTGAATTATTAATCTTATTATGTGCATGTTATTTTGTTATATTTTTAGTTGATACGTCTGGTTCTATGATTTCTGCTAACATCAATTAAATTCCAATGTTTAAAGATAATTTTAAGGATTAGAAAGAGAGTGTGATGATCGTTCTCGGTGGCATGGATCTTGATCTTGCGTTAAGGGCTGAACAACCCGCTTCTCTTATGGACAAAAGTTCTATTGAGGAAAAATAAGACACTGAGAAGTTGAAACTTTCAAATCATGAGTCTTATGATCATGAAGCGTGGGATTCCAGAGACCTTTAGGGGTGTTTGAGAAGGTTACTATAGCCACTAAGTTTCTTAAAGAAATTGAAAAGCATTTTGTAAAGAATGATAAGGCTGAAATAAGTACGTTTTTGTCGAACTTGATTTCAATGAAGTTTAAAGGCAAAACAAGCATAAAAGAGTACATCTTAGAGATGTCAAATATTGCTTGAAAACTAAGAGCACTAAAGTTCGAGTTTGTTTGTGCATTTAGTTTTAATTTCTCTTTGGCACAATTTAGTCAATTAAAGGTCAGTTACAACTACCAAAGAGACAAATGGACTCTTAATGAGCCCATTTCTTATTGTGTCTAAAAAGAAGAAAAATTGAAGTAAGAATAGGCTGAAAGTGCTCACTTGGCTAGTACTTATCAGGATAAAAATGAGAAAAGAAAGGGGGCTAAGGAAGCTAGTAATTGTTCTCACAAGAAACAGCAAAAGAAAAAAATAAGGCTTATTGATATTCCTTTTGTGGTAAACGTAGACATATAAAGAAGGAATGCACTAAGCATAACATTTGGCGTGCAAAGAAAGGTCTATTTCTTAATTTTGGTTGTTCTGAGGTGAATTTAGCTTTAGTGCCAATACACACATGGTGGCTGGATTTGGGTGCCACTACTCACATAAGTGTGTCACTGCAGGGTTGCCTAAGTTGCCGAAAGAAAAATGATGGTGAAAGATTCATCTATGTGGTTAATGGCAAATCAGTTGTAGTTGAAGCAATATGGACTTTTAAATTATTATTGAAGGCATGATATTATTTGGATTTGAAGGAGACATATTAAGTACCGTTTATTAGACAAAATTTTGTTCTATTTCTAAGTTGGACAAATTTGGTTACTATTGTTCATTTAGAAATAATAAGTTTAGTCTTTTTCTAAATTTAAATATTGTGTGTATGGGTTCCTTGTTTTTTAAGATAATCTAGATTTACTTGATACTATTGCATCTTTTCATGAAATTTAGCATGTGGGTTTACGTGGTACGAAAAGAAAATTAACCAATGAGAATTATGCTTTACTCTAGCACAAGCGTTTAGGACACATTTCTAAACAAAGAATTGAACGACTTATGTCAGATGGAATTCTTGATTCTCTTAATTTATCAGACTTTTAAGTCTGTGTTGAGTGCATTAAGGAATATAATATGTATATATATATATATATATATATATATATGTGTGTGTGTGTGTGTGTGTGTGTGTGTGTGTGCGTGCGTGCGTATAAAGAGACTATGTGCCAATCGATCTTCAAGCATCTTAGAACTAATACATACGGACATTTGTGGGTCATTTCCTACGACTTCTTGGAATGGTCAACAATATTTTATTATGTTCATAGACGACTATGCTCGTTATGGTTACCTTTATCTCATTCATGAGAAGTCTCAAGCATTGAACGTGTTTAAGGCATATAAGGTTGAAGTTGAGAACTAACTTGACAAAACTATTAAGGCTATCAAATCTGACCATGGTGTTGAATACTATGGTAGATATGATGGATCGGGTGTACAACGTCCAAGACCATTTTCCAAATTTCTAGGAGAGTATAGAATCATCCAACAATACACAATGCCAGGTACTCCTCGCATGAATGGTGTTGCTGAGAGATGAAACCAAATATTAAAAGAAATAGTGAGAAGTATGATTGCTCATACTACTTTACCTGATTCACTCTGGGTGAGGCACTAAAGACAACAACATATCTTCTTAATAGAGTACTAACAAAGGCAACAGTTAAGACCCCTTATAAATTGTGAACTAGAAAAAAGGCCAGTATGTAGCATTTACGGATTTGGGCAAGGCCTTATAGGACAAATAAAAGGAAATTGGACTCAAGAACCGTTAGTAGCTATTTTGTTGGGTACTTTGAATGGTCTAGAGGTTAATCTTTAAGACGGGAAATACCAAGTGCTTTGAGGATGTTAAGTTTGGAGGGGAAATGAAGTTAGAGACGTTGTCTTTGGAAAAGAATCTATTTCTCTTCCATGATTGTTCTTGACAATAATCAGGATCATATTCCTGATGTTGTTCAAGAAACAATACTAGAATTACAAGACAATGTTGAGAATCTCCCTAATCACAATTATCAAGTTATACCTGAAGAGTAAACTCAACAGCCTTAAGAGTAAATGTCATTGAGGAGATCCACAAGTGAAAAGAGAAATGCAATTTCAGATGATTATATCATTTTTCTCCAAGAACATGGGGATAACATTGGAATGGTGGAAGATGATCCAATCAACTCTCATCAAGTCATGAAGAGTTCTAATTCTCAAAAGTAGATCGATGCCATGAGCAAAGAGATGAAGTCCATAAAAGCTAATGACGTTTGGATCTTGTCCCATTGGTTGAAGGTGCGAAACCTATTGGTTGTAAATGTATATTTAAAACTAAGAGGGATTTGAAAGGTGATGTAGAAAGATATAAGACTCGTCTTCTTGCAAAGGGTTTTACTCAGAAGGAAGGCATCGATTATAATGAAACTTTCTCTCCAGTTTCATCGAAAGACTCATTCAGAATAATTATGGCATTAGTGGCACATTTTGATATTGAGTTACATCAGATGGATGTAAAGACTATGTTTCTAAATGGTGACATTGAAGAAACAATTTATATCGTGCAACTATAAAACATTGTATCGGGATATTTAAAGAATATGGTTTACAAATTAAAGAAATCTATCTATGAACTTAAGCAGATTCTCGTCAATGGTATCACAAATTTCATCAAGTTATTCTCTCGTTCAGTTTTGAGATGAAGTTGATTGATGATTGTATATACCATATGTAAAACCTATGATTTGAGTCACGGTTTTATAGTCTGAACCGGTCGGTTCAACCATTATTTTCACTTGAGTCAAGTTTTAGTTACAAGACGACCATTCATTTTTCTCACCAACCATTCATTTTTCTCGCCGACTACTCGTTTTCTTCCCCCTTTATATCTATTTATTCCACACATCTAACACTATCATGATCAAACCATCACCATCCTTCTCACTCAACTTTCTTCTTCTTTTCTACCTTCCCTCTTCCACCACAATCCTCACTCGAGCCGGCCACAACCTTGTCGCCGTCGCCGCGTGACCAGCGATTTGGTACATAGTATGAGCTTGCCGCCTAGGCATGTGGACACCGTTCAAGTGTTTAATGTATACAATATTTACCCATGTTTTTAATATGATTTTGTACTTCTCGGGTATAAACATTATTAATTAAGTAATATTTTACTTTATTATTCTAGTTAATTAATATTTTATTAGATATGCTTAATTTTGGTGTTTTAATGCAGAAAAAGATGAATAAATTAAGCTTTGGAATTGAATGGTCATGACACTTGGCCCCACCCAATGGCTACAATTTATGGTGTTCAATGGAGTCGAGGAGTTGGAAACTTGAAGGGACATCATAATTAATTAGACTACGTCGATTTGTGAACACCCTCTTCGAATTCTTGTATCTCCACTTCTATATAAAGGGGTGGTCATTTGTTGTTTAGATATCATATCTCATCTCTTGGCTTCAGAGTGTAGTGAAAGAAGTAGTTTTAGTTTTTGTAATTTCTTTCTCTTTCATAATAAAAAGTAGTTTCTTCTTTATATTGTTTTCTATTTTTATTATGGAGTAGTATTTTATTTCGTTCTAGAGAAGAATGGAACTTAACATGATTTAATTGAATTCATTTCAACCTCTTACTCTTTTATTCAATCGGATTGTTTGAATTATCATGTTCTAAATGCTAAGAATAGATTGATCGCCTATTTCTTAGATCATGAGGTTTAATTAGATTTTGGGAGAAATTAATTAGATTAGTCATTGATAATTCATCATACGACGAGTCTTTTGACTTGTTTGTCGTTGTGGTCGGGAGATACACAACACCGTATGCGATTGTAAGGCAATTCTTAATGCATTATTTTGTTGATTAATCAATTATCACCGGGAGGTAGAAATTGAGGCAAAATAATAGAAGCATGAAGGAGCGGGAGCCACCATGTCATATAATTATCCTAGATCGACAATCCGAGGGAATAAAAGATAAGAGTAAGATTTGATGAAGATTAAATTGATGTTAAGGGAAATTCGACTCTAGAACGAGTTTTATCATTTTAACTTCTCCTTTTAATTTAAAGTTATTACTTAGATTTAGTTAAGTCAATTATTTTTGTTTTGTTCTTCATTTTATTTTCTTTAATTAATTTAAGGAAATTCATCTCTCTGTGGGAACGATACTCGAATTTATCATTATATTACTTGTTTCGACCGTGTATACTTGCATGATCATTAAAATTATTCGAACAAGTTTTTGGCGCCGTTGCCGGGAGATCGAATTTTCTTAATTAATTTAGGATTAGAATTTTGAGTGTTTTCTTTTCTTTTTAGATTTTAGTGTCTGATTATTTTTTAAAAAAAAAAAAAAAAGAAAAGAAAAATAATACTATATCATTGTCTTCTTCCTTGTTATCATTTGTTTATGCATAGATTAGTGCGGTCACCCTTGTCTTCTTGTGATCCAAAGATTGAAAGGACTTTGAGAAACTTGTGTGCCGCTGGAAGAAGAGCACAAGAACCAATAGAAGAAGAAGCCATGCATCCATGGAGGACTACCAGAGTTTTAGAATTAGATGCACTTACTGCTTTATCTGCTCAGGTCAGTGCTTTAGCTAATCAAGTTCAAAATCTTAATATGCAGGGACATGTTAAGGCTGTGGAGCCAAGGTGTGAATGGTGTGGACAAGGACATTTTACAGGTCAATGTGCAACAGATCAAGTTAACTATGTAGGCAACTTTAATAGGAACAACAATCCCTATTCCAACACCTACAATGCGGGTTGGCGCAATAACCCCAACTTTTCATGGAATAATTCTCCACAATCGGCTGCTGTCCCCAATAATCCACCACCACCATCACAGCATTCTCGACCTCCTTCACTTTCTTTTCAACCACAACAACCGGATTTGATCCAAATGTTCAATTCTATGCAACAAACTATGCAACAATTTATGCAGAATCAGCAACAACAACAACAACAGTTTATGCAACAAGTTATGGTGCAATTAAACAAGGAACCAAGTGAGCGACCCAAGGGTGTACTTCCTAGCCAACCAGAACAACCAAGGAAAGATGGTCAAGAGCATTGCAAAGCTATAACAACCCGGAGTGGTATTACTTTACAAGAACCAGTTCAACCCAATGAAGTTAAGGAAAAAGATGAAAAACCAAACAACGAACATGAACCCAATACATTGGTTAGCTTACTCGGAAGCAAAGGGAAAGAAAAAGATGAGGTACATATAGAAGAGGTCGAAGAAAAGGTACCATTTCCTTCTAGATTGAGGAAACAAAGTGATGAAAAATATTTCAAAAAATTTCTTGATATATTTAAGAAATTACAAATTAACATACCTTTTGCTGAAGCACTTGAACAGATGCCTAGTTATGTAAAATACTTGAAGGATATTCTAGCAAAGAAAAGGAGAGTATATGACAATGAAGTTGTAGCCATGACAGAGGAATGTAGTGTTGTCCTCCAAAGAAAACTACCTCCTAAGTTGAAAGACCCAGGAAAATTTGTGATTCCATGTTCAATTGGAGGAAATGTTCATTGTAATGCTTTATGTGACTTAGGTTCTAGCATTAATCTTATGCCTTTTTCTGTTTTCAAAAGGTTAGGAATCAAGGATATTGCTCCTACCAACATCACACTCCAGTTGGCTGACCGATCATTGGTATATCCTAAAGGAGTCATTGAAGATGTTTTAATAAAGGTTGACAAGTTTATCTTTCCTACAGATTTTGTAGTGCTTGAAATGGAAGGAAGGAATGATGATATACCACTCATTGTTGGGAGAGGTTTCTTAGCAACTGGGAGAACATTGATCGACGTAGCTGCTGGAAAACTTACACTTAGAGTAAACAACGATTGTGTCACATACAACATCTTTAAATCCATGAATTGCCCGGATGAAACATATGATTGTTCTAAAATTGAACTATTTGATAAAATAATGTACAAAGGGGATCAATTGAGTGATTCAGTACATAAGGCCATAAATTTTCTTTGTGAAGATGATACTGATGTGGAAGAGATGGTTAAAGTATTAGATTCACAACCAATCTTGTCTAGGAGATTCAGAGTTGTGGAAACCTTAGATCTACCATGTCACAGATTGCTGCCATCAGTTGAAGTACCACCTATTTTGGAGATTATCAAGATGGTCGGGCTGTAGACGTTAAACCAAGTGCTTCTTGGGAGGCAACCCAAGTGATTTCTTTTAAAAGTTTATTTTTATTTGTAGATTTTTTTTAATATTTCTTTTTATTTTGTAGCATGGGTCAAGTGCAAATTCAGTTATTCATGATAATCATCCACCGACTAATTGGTATGAGGGAGTTCTCTTTCACTTCTTTCTCTTTATTTTTATTTCAACATTGAGGACAATGTTTAGTTTAAGTTTGGGGGTGATGCCTTAATTTTGTGCATATTGTTCATGCTCGACTCATGTTTAGATTTAGAATATATAACATATATATATATATATAGTGTAGTTTAGTGTAAAAATTTTATTATGCAATGGTATTTTAGTCTCTTGGTTCAATGATAGATACATGTGAATTAGTCTTACCTTTCTTGAGAAAACTTGATTAATTGATATGAGGGATGAACTGAGTAAAAGATTGCATTCGAGAGTTGGTTCTCTACCTTATATTATTTTCACAATCCTTTGGTTTAGATGATTTCAATGAATGTTTTGCAATAAGGATTGTACATGATGGTCATGACTTTTAGAATTTGCCCTAGCGACTTTCGAGGCGAAATATTTGGCTTGCCATGTTGATGGAAAATGATATAGGCATTTCTTTTTGATGAGTCTGGGCCTTTCTTCAAGCCTACCTAATATGAATTATCCTCTGTACACAATTTCATGGCCTTTATTATACATATTTGTTTGATTACCGTTATTTTAGCCTTGGCCTTTTTATTGAAAATATACCTTGCTGCTTGAGTCCTAGCACCCTAGTGTTTTGAATTCATTCTAAATTCTAACAAGGATGAAACTTTGAGTAGTATAGGGGGAAGGCATTGCATTTTATAGAGTGGTGATTGAGTAGATAGTGTAGACTTTCCTGGCACTTTGCTTTGTAAAAAAAAAAAGAAAGAAAAGAAGAAAAAAAGGAAAAAGAAGAAGAAGAAATTGAAAAAAAAGATGAGGCAATGATCCTCCACCAGTAAACACAAGATGAAGCAATAGTCTTCCACTGGTTTGAAATAAAAGAAAAAAGAAAAAGCAGCAGGTAGTCAATGGAAAATCAAAGCAAAGTTAGTTCTTATATTGGGTCAACTCGATACTACATTTAAGGAAGTTTGTGTCATATTGCTTGGGGATTTGTTGTACATGTATGTCAGGATTTAGAAAGGATTTTTAATTCTAGGGTGCATATTAGCCTCTGATTTTTCTATCTTGTTTATCCTATTTTTGGTCCCTAGCCCCTGGCCCCGTTACAACCTATAAAGACCTATTGATTCCATTAAATTGGCATTACCTACATTAGTGGAGATGGGAGCGAAAGGTAAACATATTTAAGCATGTGCTTGATTGTATTCTCTTGGTTACAGATGAGAATGATAAGCCAATGGACTATCACACACACACAGAGAGCTTTCTTTTGGATGTGATTGATGAAAGGGAATTTCTGATTTGATTGACATCTTGTTGACTCTGATGGTTTGATTGAGAATCATATGAGAACATAATGGGGACTAAGTATTTTTGTGTAGTAAAATTTTCTTTGTTATGATATTTTGCTTGGGACGCGCAAAAGTTTAAGTTTTGGGGGTGTGTTAAGTGTTTAAAGTATACAATATTTACCCATGTTTTTAATATGATTTTGTACTTCCCGGGTATAAACATTATTAATTAGGTGATATTTCTCGTTTTATTCTAGTTAATTAATATTTTATGAGATATGCTTAATTTTGGAGTTTTAATGCAGAAAAAGATGAATAAATTAAGCTTTGGAATTGAATGGTCATGACACTTGGCCCCACCCAATGGCTACAATTGATGGTGTTCAATGGAGTCGAGGAGTTGGAAACTTGAAGGGACATCATAATTAATTAGACTACGTCGATTTATGAACACCCTCTTCAAATTCTTGTATCTCCACTTCTATATAAAGGGGTAGCCATTTGTTGTTTGAGATATCATATCTCATCTCTTGGCTTCGAAGTGTAGTGAAAGAAGTAGTTTTAGTTTTTGAATTCTTTTCTTTTCATAATAAAAAGTAGTTTCTTCTTTATATTGTTTTCTATTTTTATTATGGAGTAATATTTTATTTCGTTCTAGAGAAGAATGGAACTTAACATGATTTAATTGAATTCATTTCAAGCTCTTACTCTTTTATTCAATCGGATTGTTTGAATTATCATGTTCTAAATGCTAAGAATAGATTGATCGCCTATATCTTAGATCATGAGGTTTAATTAGATTTCGGGAGAAATTAATTAGATTAGTCATTGATAATTCATCATACGACGAGTCTTTTGACTTGTTTGTCGTTGTGGTCGGGAGATACACAACACCGTATGCGATTGTAAGGCAAATCTTAATGCATTATTTTGTTGATTAATCAATTATCACCGGGAGGTAGAAATTGAGGCAAAATAATAGAAGCATGAAGGAGCGGGAGCCACCATGTCATATAATTATCCTAGATCGACAATCCGAGGGAATAAAAGATAAGAGGAAGATTTGATGAAGATTAAATTGATGTTAAGGGAAATTCGACTCTAGAACGAGTTTTATCATTTTAACTTCGCTTTTAATTTAAAGTTATTAATTAGATTTAGTTAAGTCAATTATTTTTGTTTTGTTCTTCATTTTATTTTCTTTAATTAATTATAGGAAATTCATCTCCTTGTGGGGCGATACTTGAATTTATCCTTATACTACTTGTTTCGACCGTGTATACTTGCATGATATTGAAATTATTCGAACAGACACGATTGAAGCTTCTATCAGGTCCGATTAGGACTCATTTCCTGTTTTACGATCAATTCTATCATGTATTGCTTTTATATTTGTAGGATGAGTTAAGTGGCATTTCATCGAATCCCACTTAGCTCGGTTCATTTAGTAAAATAGTTTTCCGGATTAATAACCCTCGAGGATGAGATCCTTTGAGTATGTTTTTGAAAACAAGATCCACCACAAGTTGCCTTCAGGCCTATTTCAATGAAGGAATTTCAATAACCGTGCTACGCAAGTGAGCAAATGCCTATCGAAGCCGAAAATACCGACAACCATACATGCTAGTCGAAGCTAAAAATACTGTCAACCATATGTGCCAGTCGAAGATGGAAGTACTGACAACCATATGTGCCAGTCTAAGCCGGGAGTACCGACAACCATATATGCTACTTGAAGCCAACAACTAACTGTGCTTGTCAAAGCCGGTATTACTGATAACCATGTGTGCCAGTCGAAGCCGGAAATATCGACAACTGTATGTGCTAGTTGAAGCAAGAAATACCGACAACTGTGCTACGCTAGCTGGTATACGGAGAGGGCTTAGAATATACATGTAGTTCCAAGGGACCAGATAATGAAATGAGAAAATGCCAAGAGATGGATCAGCAGCACTAGATCAGATCAGCTTCGATAGAGATACTGTCAGTTTAGTAGATTGGGTTCAGAGAGTTCATGATATTAAAAATAAATGTTTTCTTTCATATGAGAATTTGCTCTCATTTCCAGTTTGATATTAGTTTTATTTTTGGACCAGTAACACTCGTTATAGACGTATTTTTATAATACATGTAGGTGATGATCAATAGTAGGATGAGCCAGCCTAGATGGGGGAGCAGTGATGTTTCTTGCACACACACATGTTAGAAGATAGCATGTTAATGTTTTTTTGATGTTGTCATTATATTGAGAATGATGTGATGTAATGCAAGGCTATGATAATATGATGTGATATGATTTGTGCTTCGGTAGCAAAATTTCTAATTGCGACATTTGAATATATATGTTTTAGTAAAATTGTTAAATATTGAATGTGTACAACAAGGCCCAGAATTAGAAGTGAAATGTAAATAGAATGAGCAGGTGGGTCAAGACCCAAATATCGAGAATGTTTTGATGTGACCCAATTAAATATTTATGTGAAAAATATAGTGCAATAAATATATCTGGATTTATATGTTTATATATGTTGATTTGATAGGTGGCCCTTAATTGCACTTTTAGGGAAGACTTTGTCCATTTTTTTTATAAATTTTATCGATTTTATCGTAGGTATTTTGGCATAAAAAATGGTTGTCATGTCATCCATGTAGTAGCATGTTAGGTTTATTTAGTGCATTCATCCATATATAGCAATTGGCATCTTCCATCTCGAGACACTGAGAGTAGATCCTTAGGGTTGGGTTCAGGTTAGCTAGCCAAACCGAGACCAATGGCATTCCGATTTGGTTCCTGAGCGTGAACCAGATTTGGGGCGTTATAGTTTTGGTATCAAAGCAAACTTTCGATTGATTCAGTTGCAAGATATTTTCATATGTGATCTGTGTGCAAAGAGTGCTCCAAGTCCAGCTAGCAGGTATGTATTTTTGCCCTTGTTGTCTTTGATTTACGGATTTCTCACCAATAGGTAGTGTGGCAGTATTTTCAGTATTGGATGAGTGAGTAGGGTTAATCACAATAATAACTCAAAGTACACAGAATAGGGCTCCATCGCCTCCTTCTCCCAGACAAGCTAGCCCTACTCATGTTCACCATGAGACAGTGTCTAGCCGATCTAGAGCCACATCGCCACTAGGAAATCCCACTGAGCCAGGCTCAATAAGCTGCCATAGTAGTGGAAGCCACCACAACACCTTCAAAAATATCAATCGAATCGGGGGACACGACAGAGGTATGGGATATATGCTCTAGCTGCAATGAGAGCCATGGATGAACAAGTTCTGGAGAATAGACACCCAACATGTCAGATCTATGGATGCCGTCTCAGAGGAATATGCAGAGTGGGTATGGACGTATGCTTAAGATGTGGTCAACCAGGATATCGAAAGTGAAGCTTCCTTAATTTAAAATTTTGAGGACAAAAGTTTTATTAGGAGGAAGATCCCGTGATTTGAGTCAAGGTTTTATAGTCTGAACCGATCGATTTGACCTCTATTTTCAGTCGGAGTCAAGTTTTAGTTATGAGACGACCATTCATTTTTTACACCGACCATTCATTTTTCTCACTGATCATTCGTTTTTCTCGCCAACCACTCATTTTCTTCCCCCTTGACATCTATTTATTCCACACCTCTGACATTGTCATGATCAAACCACCACCATCCTCCTCACCTAACTTCTTCTTCTTTTTCTACCTTCCCTCTTCCCCCATGATCCTCACTCGAGCCAGCCACAACCTTGTCATCATCGCCGCATGACTGACGATTAGGTACGGAGTAAGAGCTTGCCGCCTGGACGCATGGACACGATTGGAGCTTCTATGAGGTCCGGTTAGGCCTCATTTCCTATTTTATGATCCATTCTATTGTGTATTGCTTTAATTTTTGCTGGATGAGTTAAGTGGCATTTTATCGGATCCCACTTAGCTCGGGTCATTTAGTCGCATAGTTTTCTGGATTAATAACCCTCGAGGATGAGATCCCTCGAGTATGTTTTTGAAAACAAGATCCACCACAAGTTGCCTTCAAGACTATGTTATAAATCCCTACCTAGACCTGTATACATTCAGTTTTCGTGTTTTCAATGAGGAAAATTCAACAACTATGCTACGCAAGCTGACATGTGCTAGTTGAAGTCGGAAATACTGACAACTGTATGTGCCAGTCGAAGCCAGAAATACCGACAACAATATGTGTCAGTCAAAGCCGGGAATATCGACAATCATATGTGCTAGTTGAAGCCGGAAATACCGACAACCATATGTGTCAGTCGAAGCCAAAAATACTGACAACCATATGTGCCAGGTGAAGCTGGAAATACTGACAACTGTGCTATGCTAACGAGTATACGGAGAGGGCTTAGGATATACATGTAGTCCCAAGGGACAAGATAATGAAATGAGAAAATGTTGAGAGAGGCATAAGTAGCAGTAGATCAGATCAGTTTAGTTAGAGATGCTTTCAGTTTAGTAGATTGGTTGCAGAGAGTTCATGATATTAAAAAAAGTTTTCTTTCATATGAGAGTTTGATCTTATAGCCAGTTTGATATTAGTTTTATTTTTGGACCAATAACACTCGTTACTGACATGTTTTTATAATATAAGTAGGTGATGATCATGAGTAAGATGAGCCAGCCTGTACTGAGGAGCAATGATGTCTCTTGCATAGACAGATGTCAGAAGATAGGATGTTAATGTTTTGTTGATGTTGTCATCATATTGAGAATGATGTGATGTAATGCAAGGTATGATAATATGATGTGATATGATTTGTGCTTCAGTAGCAAAATTTCTAATTTTGACATTTGAATACATATGTTTTCGTAAAATTGTTAACTATTAAATGTGTACAATAAGGCCCACAATTGGAAGTGAAATGTAAATAGAATGAACAGGTGGGTCAAGACCCAAAGGTTGAGAATGTTTTGATGTGACCCAACTAAATGTTTTTGTGAAAAATATAGTGTAATAAATATATCTGAATTTATATGTTTATATATGTTGATTTGACAGGGTGGTCCTTAATTACACTTTTAGGGAAGACTTTGTCCGTTTTATTTTACAAATTTTATCGATTTTATCGTAGGTATTTTGGCATACAAAAAAATGGTTGTCATGTCATCCATGTAGTAGCATATTAGGTTTATTTAGTACATTCATCCATACATAAGAATTGACATCTTCCATCTCGAGACACTGAGAGTAGATCCTCAGGGTTGGGTTTGGCTTAGCCGGCTTAACCGGTACCAGCGACATTCCTATTTGGTTCCCGAACATGAACTGGATTTGGGGTGTTTCACGATAAGTTTAGTGGGATTAAGTATATTTTTGTGGTTTTATTTCTTGCTAGCAATGATATATTGCTTGCCAACAATGATATAGGTTTGTTTGCACGAAACTAAGAGATTTTTATCAGAGAAATTTGAAATGAAAAATCTTGAAAATACGTCTTTTGTATTAGGAATTCAAATACATCGGGATCGCTCTCAAAGTATACTCTGATTATCACAAAAGACTTGTATAGAAAAAGTGCTTAAGAGAGTTGGCATGTAAGGTTGTAAACCAGAAGATACCCCTATTTCTAAAGAAGACAAATTCAGTCACAATCAATGCCCTAAAAATAGCATAGAAGGAAAAGAAATGTAAAAGATTCTCTATGCTTTAGCAGTGGAAGTCTTATGTATGTTCAAGTATGTACGCGTCTAAATATTGCGTATATTATTAGAATATTGGGCAGATATTTAAGTAATCCAGGATTGGATCATTGGATAGTATCGAAAAGAGTTATGAGATATCTTCAAAGAACAAAACATTACATGCTTACATATCTGAAGTCAGTTCCACTTGAGATCATTGGGTATTCTAATAGTCATCGATGCACTTCTGGCTATATCTACCTGCTTGCTAGAGAAGCTATTTCTTGGAGGAGTGCTAAGTAGACACTCATAGCTTCTTCCACCATGGCAGCTAAATTCGTAGCTTGTTATGAGACATCCAATCATGGAATATGGTTGCGGAATTTTTTTACAGGGCTGTTCATTGTTGATAATATTGAAAGACCACTTAAGTTATTTTGTGACAATCAGTCTGCAGTATTGTAACGACCCAGCCCAAAGTGCAACGTAATGGGCCTAAGTCATTTCTTTAAAATGGTTAACCCAAGTTAAAGATCTATAGTCCATTCTCACTTATAAACAAGATCTTCTCCCAGTAGGTATTAGATGTGAGATTAAGTTGAGAGATTTTACAAGTATTATGTTCAAATAACAACAAGAGCTCATCTAAATCAAAACATATAGAGAGCAGGTTCTTTGTTGTAAAGAAATAGTTCAAAGTGGTAAAGTTTCTATAAAGCATATTGGAACAAACTTCATGGTTGCGGATCCGCTTACTAAAAGTTTACCACCCAAGGTCTTTCATGAGCATGTTGGTCATCTAGGTGTTGCATCATTTGATGATATGTTATTTTAGTGGAAGTTTATTTTGTTTATTTTTTTATGTGAATTGCAATATTTGGTTTATGTTTCACTCTATTTTGGTGATCTTATAAAGTTGGACCAGTTGAAAATAGGCATGTTTAGATCAAATTACATGTAATTTTTATGCTACACATTTATACTAGATCTATGTCATTTAATTATGTTGATGTATGTGACCATGAATGGATTTAGGTACAATATATATAACAAAATTGCCTTGATCCTATATTAACATAACTAATGGAGTGATTGTTATTTTTGGAATAATAGCATCGGTTATTTTGGAGCTCATAAGACTATATAGTGATATACAATTATCTTTATATATAGTCTAAGTTGGAGATTGTTGGATTTTGGACGTGTATATAAATATAGGATAAAATCTTCCTGTACTGCAGCACAGCCATCTTGGCTGTGCTGCAGTATAATCTTGGCCGTTGGATTAGCATCCAACGGCCAAGATCTAAAAAAAAAAGGGGGGGGGGGCGGCGCCGCCGCAGCAGCGACGGCGGAGGGGGCGGGAAGGCTGCCCGGCCACGGCGACGGCTGGGGGGCGGGCGCCGGCGACAGGGGACGGGGGCGCGGCGCGGCGGGGTGGCGGGCGGAGGCCGAGGGGGGCGCGGCGGGGTGGCGGGCGGGGCCGAGGGGGGCGCGGCGGGGTGGCGGGCGGGGGCCGAGGGGGGCGCGGCGGGGTGGCGGCGGGGGCCGAGGGGGGCGGGGCAGGGTGGCGGCGAGGGCCGAGGGGGCGCGCGGCGGGGTGGCGGGCGGGGGACGGGTGGCGGTGGTGTCGCCCGGCGGCGGGGCGGCGGCCGGGCAGGGAAGACCCGGGGCGGCTAGATCCGCCGCCCCGTCGACCGGCGGTTACGTCGCCGCCCTCGGCGGGGCGGCGACGGGCGGGGCAGGGGGGTGGCGTCGCGTCGGCCGGGGTGGCGGCGACGCGTAGGCCGGCAGCGGCAGGCGGCGGCGCGGCGCCCAAATTCTTTTTTTTTATGGGGGGCATGTTTCAGCCGTTGGATTTGATCCAACGGCTGAAACACTGTAGCACACACAGCCATCTTGGCTGTACTGCAGTACAGCAAATGCCCCCTATATATATATATATATATATATATATATATATATATATATATATATATATATATATAATTATATCATATGCTATTATTAAGGTTTAGCCTAAATTAAACTTATCTATTAAAATTAAAATTAATGGGCCATTAATACTTAAGATAAATATGGATAAATATGTGTAAATACCACTTTCGTAATTTCTAGTTTATGATGGCTTAAATTGGAAAGAGCTCCTTGATGACGTCCAGCACGTCGGAGTTAGGAACAGCAAAGTCGGCGAAGGAAAATTTTGGAGTGGCAGCGTGAATGAAGTCGATGTCGGCGTCGTTGCAGTCGACGAAGAAGGAGCGGTCAAGGTTAGTGGAGAGGCGGCCAGCCAAGGGAGGGTAGAAGGAGAGGGCGCGGGAGAGGGAGGAGCGGAGGTGGTTGATGAGGTCGGAAGAAGGAAAATTTGGTGGAGTGAAGAGGAGATCCCTTTGGATGTAGGGAATGGAGAGGATGTTGAGTTCAAAGACGGAGAGGTTGAGGCGGCCCAGGGTGGAAGGTTGATCTGGGTAGACGTAGCTCTCAGAAATGATGGTGATAGGCGAGGTGAGGGAGGTAGACATGGAGAGCTCTTGGCTTCTTCCATGTCTTCCATCTCTTCCTAGCTGGTCCTGGCTCCCCCTTGAACGCAAATAGATGGAGTCCATTTAGTTCTTGGGATGCATACATGCTTTGTATCTGACACTCCTGGGAATGATTTTTCTTTTGGAGATGCCAAGTGTGAAGTGCTTGATACGCAATTGTGATTTGAAACGTGGCACAGTTAACAGCTATAATCATTTATATAGGCCATCCTCCTAGACCACCTCGTCACACCGAAGACAGCCAACAAGTTGGAATTTTCCCCCTACAATCCTTAAAACAATGGACAAGTGAAATCTTTAAATAAGATTTTGAAATAAACGTCGAGGAAAATTGTTTTAGAAAATAAAAAGACTGGCATGAACGATATGCATGAAATATTATGGCCATATCAGATATCTATGATAGTTGGTATGTGTGTTATGCCTTTAATGTTGGTATTGGTGCTGAAGCCGTATTATCGGTGGAAATTAGGCTCTCGGCTCCACGCCTTGTTGCAACTAGTCACTTGATCCCTTTAGCAATGATTGTGCAATTGAATGCATTACGACAATGGAACACCTTAAAGAATACCAAAGTGACACAAACAAATGTCTCCAATGTTATAGGTAAAAGATGATTCGGTACTATAATAAGTGCACCTCTCTCCACTCCTTTGCACCGGGTACATTAATTCTTTGTAATACATGAGAAGTCCAAGCTGATCTTTTTGACCGAAATTTACTCCATCATAGGAAAGTCTTTACGTCATTTTTTAAGATGTAGGAAATGGATGTTATGATCGGAAAACGGTAGACAAGGATGATGTTTTTTGGGTTAATTCTAAATTCCTAAAGCTATGGCGTGTAGGGCTGTTAAGTGAGCAAGCCAACTTGTGAGCATTTGGCGTTCAGCTCGGCATGGCTCGACTCAAAACTTGACATTTAAATGTTTGAGCTCGAACTCAAATCCTACGATTCGAGTTTGAGGAAGGTAATGTTCAACTCGACTCGAGTCGGTTATAACTTGAACTCGACTCATAACTTGACTCTAACTCGACTCGATAATATAATATAATAATTTACATAATATCATTTGCCTACTCAAAATGTATTTAAAATCATAAATAAATATTATTATTGACTACATACTAAATGCAGGTGGTGGTCGAGGTGTTTTATTTATTTTTTGTTTTTTTATTAAATTTGGGTCATCTGTATAATCGAACAATCCAGATTAAATGTTAAGATAGAAACATTATCTGCCCTTGGCTAAGATAATTTGTAAAACTCTATTTTTGGATTAGGGTTTTACCCGATTCTTGTTTGGTCTAGTTCAGGCAGTCTCGAATCAATTTGAGCGAGCTCAAGCTAGACTAGTTTTCAGATTATGAGTGTGGGCCAAGATGGCCGTATGAGCATGTTATGGTGGCTGAGTATGCCCGACATGCAAATGATAAGATCATGAGTTATCAGTGTATACTGAGGTATACAAATTTGGTTGTATATGTTAGCCAAGATTTTAGGCCTAGATCTAAGCCATTGCAGCGTTTAGTATCCATTTGGGATTTTATTTTGGGTATCTCATTGCATGCATCATAGGGATTTTAGACCATCAGATTGTGCCCTGTGTTTAATGCATATTTAATAATGTCTTCTATTCTCATGACACCAAGAGGGTTGTTTCGATCAATTTCATCGATCGAGTCATACTGACGGACAACTTTAAACATGACTCAACTCAATCGTAACATTTCTGATTCGATTCTTAAGTGAACCAAAATCGGGGTGTTACATAATCTATATATATATATATATATTAATAAGTTTAATTATAGATAGTTATAATTATTTATATATAATAAAATAACAAAGTTGCATCAATACAGGGATATCTCAGTTGGGAGAGCGTTAAACTGAAGGTCGTTAAAATTAAACATTATAAGTGTATTCGATATCGAGTTAAGTTCGAACAACATAAAAAATGTTCAAGTCGATTTTGAGTATCTATTTTTAAAACTCGTTCGATCTCGAGCGGAGTTTGAATCTAAGTTGAGCTCAGTTGCTCGCTTGTTTAGCGACCCTAACGGTGTGATCCTATTTGGCTGTTCGTCCCCTTCGTAGTTTGGTTTTTTCTTTACCTTGTTCCAAAAAGAAAAAATAAGAAGTGCTCGACGTGATATATTGGTACATCGTTTATAGCATCATCGGTGATTTTTAACAAGAAAAGACAGTGACATGCAATGAGTGATATTGAACATATGGGCAGTGCTACAGTGCGCTGCCCTATTTTGGCAGCGCATTGGCACTGCCTATCGTGGACCGTTGGATCTAATCCAACGGTCTACAATCAAATTTCCACCCCCCCCCCCGCCCTCCCACCCCCCACCCACTTTCAGCCTCCTGTCGCCGCCCCCGCCGGCGGCCATCGGCCCCGCCCGCCGCCGCCCCAGGCCCCCGTCCCGCTGGCCGCCCCTGCCCCCGCCCTTGCCCCCGCCCAGCCGCTGCCCCTGCCCCCGCCGGCCTCCCCTGCCCCTGCCCAACCATGCCCCGTCCCTGCCCCCGCCCAGCCCCTGGGCCGCCCCAGCCCCGCCGGCCGCCCGCAGCCCCCACCCCGCCCCGCAGGCCGCCCCTGCCCCCGCCCGCGCTGCGCCTGGCCCAACCGGCCTCCTCGCCCCTGCCCCCGCTGGCCGCCCCAGCCCCTCGGCCTGCCCCAGCCCCTGCCCCGCCCCAGCCCGACCCCGGCCCCGCCCCTGCCCGCCGTCGGCCGCCCCAATCCCCGCCCCCGCCACGCAGGCCGCCCATGCCCCGCCGTTGCGCCTCCAACAGGCCTCCCCTGCCCCGGCATCCCGCCCCGCCCCTGCTGGCCGCTGCCTTTGCCCCCGTTGGCCGCCGCAGCCTCCACCCCAGGCCCCTCGCCTCCCCCCCCCGCGGGTGGCCGGCGGTCAGGTGGCGCGGCGAGAGAGAGCGGGGGGAACAGGGTAGGGAAAAAACGTAATAAAAACTTTACTCAGTCCCCGACTCGAGTTAATATTACGAAATAAATTTAAAAAATAAATTTTTTTTAAATAAATACTTGATTTGATCTCGCACGAGATCAAGCTAGCGGGGGCCTGGGGCGGAGGCTGCGGCGGCCGACGGGGGCAAAGGCAGCGGCCAGCAGGGGCGAGGGCAGGGGAGGCCGGCTGGAGGCGCAACGACGGGGCATGGGCGGCCTGCATGGCGGGGGCGGGGACTGGGGCGGCCGGCGGGGCAGGGGCGGTGCAGGGGCTGGGCGGGGGTCGGGGACTGGGGGCGGGCAGGGACTGGGGCAGGCCAGGGGGGCTGGGGCGGCCAGCGGGGGCGGGGGCAGGGGAGGCCGGTTGGGCCAGGTGCGGCGGCGGGGCGGGGGCAGGGGCGGCCTGCGGGGCGGGGGGCGGGGGCTGGGGCGGCCGGCAAGGGCGCTGGGGCGGCCCAGGGGCTGGGCGGGGGCAGGGACGGGGCATGGCTGGGCGGGGGCAGGGGCAGCGGCTGGGCGGGGGCAAGGGCGGGGGTAGGGGCGGCCAGCGGGACGGGGGCTTGGGGCGGCAGCAGGCGGGGGCGGCGACGGGAGGCTGAAAGTGGGTGGGGTGGGGTGAAATTTGATTGTGGACCGTTGGATTAGATCCAACGGTCCACAATAGGCAGCGCCAATGCGCTGCCAAAATAGGGCAGCGCACTGTAGCGCTGCCCTTGAACATATATCATGTATCATGTGATAAAGCGTTTGTGATGCATTTAACTATGCTAGTAGCAAAAAAACAATGAGTTTTCGACTAATATCATATATTTATTAACAAAGTTTAAGTGGCTGACACTCGCTTTTCAGCTCACCCTCCTATAACTTCTCTAATCATATTGGGTTAAACCAAATAAAAGGCCTAATCACATATAAATAAAACTAACAATAGAGAAGTAATGCTTCTAGTCTACCCTATAACGTCAATGTCCTACTATACTGCATCTATTTCTTATGGGCCCAATGCTTCATTATCTCTTCAAGAACTTGCTTTTCTCCCTCCAAATATTGCAAGTGCTTTTGCACATCTGCATCTTGATCCACAGCTTTTTTAGCTTCTTCATACTCCATGCTTTAACTTCTGGCGCTTTTCTTGCAACTGAGCTATCTGTTGGTCAACTTTCATTATTTCTTGGACGATGATGTGTACTTTCTCGGTTTTACTCTTCATTTTCGTCATCCTCTCCTGCTCATGTGCACTGGCAAGGCGATTCGTAACCGCATACCGCAAGGCTGCCTCTCCAAGTGCATGCTTAAAATGTCGGTATTCCGCCAGTCTTTGCAGATTCCATAGCATTTCTTTCAAGCGCCTAGCTGGTGTTGCCTTGTCCACCCTAACCACATCCTTCATAAAGTTCACATACAACATTCATAAAAGCCTTTTTGCAGTATTGCCTGTCAGACCATGGTAGTGGATGTAGTCAGGTAAATATGTTCATTGTCCACATTGTTGAAAAGGATCTGCATATAAGTCACAAGGGTTATCTCTTCCTATTTCATTGGTTAAGTAGGATCGAAACAAGCCCATCTTCTCCCGTTTCCTAAGCATGGTCACCGCTGCCTCCCCAGATATTGTTCTTTGCTCCTCATCCATCCACCTCTCCCGTTAGTTAATGCCTCCCAACCGCTGGTCTCTGTCTGCTGATTCCTCTTCGTTTTACGCCGCTTCGAAAAGTATCAATAAGCCTTATCTTGCTGCAATGCGCTGTTTATGTTTCTCTGGACGGTCATAATATTGTCATCGATTACCCACCCCAGATTGATGTACAGTCCTTCGAATCAATTATGGTGGCGGCTTACATACTGCTAACCCGGCTTATTCCTTGTTCTCATTCAATTCAATAAAATCAAGTCGGCCTCTGTCGTATTTATTCAGTGACGCCAGTTGAACATGTTCCACTTTCGCAGCCAGGCAATTTGTCTTGTGCTATTCTTTTGACAAACCAAGTACCCTTTTTCCCAATCCGACTTTAACAATTTTTTTAACTTTTTCTTACTTTTCTTACATGATCATCGACGGTGGGATCCACGCAGTCCCATCCGCATTTGTGTCACTCTCATCCAGATGAGCGAAGAAAATATTTTTTATAAACTTGACGAAGCATATATTGGACTTTAGCACATACAGAGTTTGTGTTAGAAAATTACATTTGCATCAGAAGATGATAGACTTTCCAAAAAGTTTCTTTATTTTCCCACATGCCAAGCATTTCTTAACATGCGCGGAGTTGGAGATGACGACGAGTATCAGTGGGCAACGTACTGCATTAACTCGCCGCCGGACACCAGCCGTTCCATCATCTCCGGCGGCAGACAGACCTCAAGGTCTACACTCCCCCCGCCCTCCCTCCCTGGGTAAGCCGTTACTGTACCATCTAACTTGTTCGCCGCCCCGCATATCACCGCTACCGGCCGCCCCCACCCCATATCGTTCTCGTACACGGCAAACCTCGGCCACGAGCTAATGACCAGCGACGTACCGTCGGGGTTCCCCAACTCCGATGGTCTCCTCTCTCCATCCATTTCTCCACCGCCTTCTTCAACGCCTCGACCCCGAACGCCGCGACATTGCGGTGGACCAGCTGGGCGCACCGGCCCAACTCCCTTCCCACCACCTCCTCCGCTTTCACCACCGTCACTATGGGCAGAATAGCATTGCCGAAATAGTGGGTGCCCAACGGCGGATCCAACCGAAGACGGCAGTTGGCCAGCATCCGCATTGACGTCTCCGTGCCCTGGTTTAGCTTCCGCGCCCTCGTCACCGACCTCCATAGCTGGATGCACAGCGATTAGAACGACGAAATTTCGTCGCCTTCAAAATTGACGCCGGCTGAGGAGTTGGCCCTGGCCTGGAGATCATGAATGGCCTCCCGAGAGAAATGGAACGTGCATTCCCCGATCGGAGGAGCAGCAGAACCAGGCGGCCCGCCGGTGGCGGTGATGCAGGGCACCGGCGGGTCGAGGACGCCGCGGCTGAAATCGGGCAGCTTGGAGATCACATCAACCCCATGCAAATCTCCGACCAGCTGTGGAAGAAGCTCCAGGAGGAGGTGCCATCCGCCATGGCGTGGTTGATGGAGCAGCCCACGAAGACCCCATCGGCCAGCTCCGTCACCTGCACCGCCGCTAACGGGGAGGAGCGGCCCTCCAAATTGATGACTCCATTGAAGGAAAAGAGATCCTTGGTAACATCCGGCAGGTCGAAGCCATGAACCTCAACGTCGGCTAAGGACAACTGGGGAGCAGCTGCGTGCACGAAGTCGACTCCGGCATCGTTGCATGCGATGAAGAAGGAGCCGTCTGGGTTGGTGGAGAGGCCGCCGGCCAAGGGAGAGTAGAGGGAGGGGACCTGGGAGAGGGAGGAGCGGAGGTGGTTGAGCAGGTCGGAAGAAGGAAGGCTTGGTTGAGTGAAGTGGAGACCGTTTTGGACGTAGTGGCAGAAAAGCAAGCGGAGACGAGAGTGATAGACCGGAGAGGAAGAGATGGAGAGCTGATCATATCCCAAGATGAGAATGATCGATAGTGGAGATGCACAGCGTCTCCACCGGCGTTGCTCTCGGGCAGAGCTAAATATGGTTCTTGCTTGTTCTAAACACCCAAATATTTGTACATATAAAAATAATTAGTTTATTAAGATTGAATATTGTACCTATAGACAAAAAAATTGGCCGATTCCCGATTTAAATTGGATTGGGCATGATCCGATTGAAAATTGGTGTCGAATCGGGTATGGAATTGGTTTTGAGTAAATTACTAAAATACCTTTGGTTTTATATTAAATAAATTATTTATACATGGGTAAAATGAGAATTAAAAGTTTACAATGATAAAAATACCCCTTCCCTCCGACCGTCTACCTCCGCCATTCCTTCCTTCCGACCGTCTACCTCCGCCAATCCTTCCACTGTCACCCCTTGCCTCCACCCTCCCTCCGTTGGTTTGCCGCTGTCCATGCACGTAGGACCGTCGAGGCTGACAGGAAGGGGGTGGCGGGGCGAGGCAGAGGCACAAGGAGGGGGATGGGGTAGGGCCGACGAGGGGAGATACGACAGGGCAGGGCAAGCAGGGGGAGGCAGGGCTAGGCGGGGCTCGCGAGGGGAGGCCGTGCGGGGCAGCAGCGACAGGAGGAGGCGAGGCGGAGCGGGGCTAGTCAGGCATGTTGCCAGCGGTGGTGGCAGGGGTGAAGGATGGCATTCTCATAATTAAAAGTTGACTTGTCTCTGACTCCAGTAAAAAATAATAACTAATTCTAAATAATTTAAAAAATCTATAAATTATCATAAAATATAATACATACAATAATATCAAAATGACATCAATACCTAATTTTTATATATTTATGTTATGAATTGTCAAATTATTATATATGACCGATTTAGACCGATTCAACTGAACCGATTCTTGACCGATTCGATCTGATTCACTAACTCCCCGAAAACTGATTCTGATTCCGATTCCGATTGTTGCAACTATGATTGTACCTACTACACATGTTTTTTAAATCACAACTTACTGAAGTTGGTACGCCGTCCTAGTTTTATGAACAGGTTTTGGTTCGTTCTAAGGGAGGTATGCCAAAGGATACGTCATCCATTTAGGCCATTGATTATCCCAAGAAGTGACCATGGAGACACATGACATCTCCATCTGCGTCACGCTCTCGGGAAGAGCCAAAATTTTTTGCTAGTTATATTATATCTTTTCTATAAAATATTTTTGGTAACATCCTTGTGTTGGAGCCACTCATGAAGATATTTGTAACACCCCAAATCCGGTCCACTCTTGTGAACCGAACCGGCATGTTACAGGCCCCGGTTGGGTCGGCTAACCTGAACCCAACTCGTGCGGATCTAATCTCGGCGTCTTAAGATGAAGATACGACTCGTCATGCATGGATAAATGCACAGAATCCTAACATGATACTACATGGATGACATACAAAATAATTCATACAACAATACAATTACGATCAAAATCAATAAAAATTCTAAATAAAACGGACAAGTCTCCCCTAAAAGTGCAATTAGAGGCCACCCTGTCAAAATAATATATATAAATATATATGCATGTATCAACAATTTCATTCACACGCAATCTAATATGCTGTAAACTCACTTTGAAGCTTGGGTCTCAACCCACAATGTTTCCACTGCTCAATCTATTCATGTTTCACATTCTATCATCATGTCTTAACATTTAATCATGTCACATCATCATGTCTCAGCATTTAATCACGTCATTCATCAATATAATAACATCATAACAAAAATATTAATTACTCTATCGACTGACATGTATGTGCAAACGACATCATTGCTCCTCCGTCCAAGCTGGCACATCCAACTCATGATTATTACCTACATATAGTATAAAAATACGTCAGTAACAAGTGTTACTAGTCCGGAAAATAAAATAACTATAACAAGCTAGCTATGAGAGCAAACTCTCATATGAAAGAAAACATCATATACTCCTCGTGAACACTCTGAAGGGCACCTACTGAGGAGCCACTGGGCTGCAGACCCGGTAGCATCCCGAACTGACTGATCTGTTGCTGCTGATGCCTCTCTCGGCATTTTCTTACTTCATTTTCTGGTCTCGAATCCTAAGCCCTCTCCTTACCTCCATATTTCTCCTGGCCTTGAGCACGAAGGCCGAGTACTCTCAGGCAGTCGCCTTTAGTACCCTTTAAACCACAAGTCCGGACATGCGCTGTACTAAACAGTACCCATAAACCTCCATGTTCTCTGGGTGTGAGGAACTCAAACGCGGAGTTGTTAGGATCCCTCGGGAATGGAACAGTCCGCTGCACTAATCCAGAGCCCGCTTTGACTGTCACGGCATCCGCTCATGGTACGTGCAGTCGGTTTCTCCATCTCTCGTCTCACTGAAAACTCGATAAAATTATATATATATGCCTGGGAAGGGATTTATATAATAGGCCCGAAGGCAACTTGTGGTGGATCTTGTTTTCGAAATCATCCTCGAGGGATCTCATCCTCGAGGGGTTATTAATCCAGAAAACTGTTCGGTTAAATGGCCCGAGTTAAGTGGGATCCAATAAAATGCCACTTAACCCGTCCTACAAATAATAAAATAAACATACAATAGAAGAGAACGTAAAATAGAGACGAGTCCTAAATGGACCTGGTAGAAGCTCCAAGCGTGTCATCGCGCCTAGGCGGCGAGCTCCTACTCCGTACGTACACATCAAAACTAAATACTAACGCCCGTTAACTAAATGATGCATCAACTTGACATGACCAATACACACTCACAATACAACCAACATCAATCAACAATCAAATAATCATAAGTATGAAAGTAATTCTAACTCCTCCTATTCATACCAATCTTATCGTGTTTTTCTATGTTACGTCGTAGTCACTTATCATGCTCTCATTAGATCACTTACTCTTCATTCACACTTAATCTCATCATGCAACTCATCGTTTCATCCATAATTAAGCATTAATCACATCAATAAATCAACCCTAGCATGTTGTGCTAACAATCATCAAGTTTAAATTATAAATTCGGAGGTAATTATACCTCACGTCGTCAGCGATCTGCGATGGTTAGGGTTTCGTCGCGCGTCTCGGAGCTCAAATTCGACGCTCGGCGGCATCCAAAGTCGATCAGGTTCGACTGGATGAACTAGGCGGAAGATCTGCCAAATTCCTGCAAATCTGGTTTTCCGGCAGGTTTCGGTGGTTTTCAGCAGGTTTCGACAATTTTTCGGCGACAACGCTGCTCTACTGGCCGAAAAGTAAGGGTATTGGGTACCCTTGGAACCGGCTCGGCGAGCCCGACTCATCTACGACGTCGACATGGTCGATGGAAGCGGCGGCTCGCCGAAAAATGGCAAAACAGAGCCGGCGGCGATGGGTGACTCGATTCGGCCGGCCTGGGCGGCGACGGCCTCTGCTCTGGTCAGGAAAGGTCGCTGGGTGGTCGAGGGTGTCGAGGCGACCACCCGATCATGGCGGCGACGGTCGCCGGCGGCGCGATCGGCGATGAAAGTGCGACGCAAAGGCGCGGCTTCCTCGCGTTGCGGCGGCCAGATGGTGGCCGGGCCTGGTCGGGCGGCACGGCGACACCGTGGCGGGGCTAGGCGGCGCCGATCTGCGGCAAGGTGGCGTCCACAGCAGCGGCGGCGACGCTGCACAGGGGCGGCGTCGGGCAGGGGTTTTGGATGGGGAAGAAGGAAGAAACGTCGGGGGGGGTGAGAAAAATAACTGGGTGGCAATATCGTAAATAATACTTGACTCGTGTCTGGCTCGAGTCAAGAATAATAACTAAGTCGTATTAAATCCTAAAAAAATCGGGAAAAATCCCATAAAATCAAACAAACACCAAAACATCATAATGATATGCTCTAGAACTATCAACCTACCCAAACTGCCAGTAACGCGTCCTAACACGATAAACAGCCTAAAACTAAATCTACGATCCACTATATATAAAAAGAAAAAAAATAACTGGCATACTCTCATATATTCTGATAACTCATTTTGTTTTGCTGTGTTCATGACGTTATCATCATATACTTGGGTACGCATGACCCTCATAGCTCATACACACGACTGGCATCAGCTCAGTACACGTGTTCTGAAACTGACTCGACTCGAAAATAATGGTCGAACCGACCGGTTCTGAATATAAAACCCTGACTCAAATCATGGGTTTTACAATATCGACCGATCCGATTCCACTCAGAATCAGCCTATTTAAATCATGATCGGGAGCGATCTGATTTGAAATTGGCGTCGAACCAGGCGGGAATCAGTTTTTTGGATAAATGACAAAAATGCCCTTAGTATGATATTAAATAAATTATTTATGTATAGACAAAATTAGAATTAAAATTTTAAGATGACGAAAATACTCCTTGCATCGCCCTCCCTTTGTCGTTGCCAACCCCGTGTGCCATCTGCTGCCGCCCTGTCCCACCGAACGGGGGGGGGATGGGGCGGGGCCGACCGGGTGAGGCGGGATGGGAGCAGGGTCGGCAGGGGAGGCCGGGCAGGGCGGCGGCGGCAGTAGCCGGGGTGAAGGAGTCGGGCGCATCGGGGGTGGCATTCTCGTAATTAAAAATTAACTCGACTCTAACTCAAGTCAAAAATAATAATTAATTTCAAATAATTTTAATAAAAATCCAAAAAATATGAAAAATATTATAAAATATAATACACACAATAATATAAAAATGACATCAATACCTAACTTTTATATATTTATGTTATGAGTTGTCAAATTATTATATATGACTGATGTAGACCAATTTGGATCGATTCAACTGACCTGATTCTTGACCGATTTAGACCAATTCGATCCAATTAAATGACCCCCTTAAAAACTGATTCCGATTCCGATTCTGATTTTTCTAACTATTGTTGGAGCAAGGATAATAACATCGGGAATTTCGTAGAGGAACAGAAGGTAAAACTTTTTGCTCGGCTAGTTCCATGGTTTTAAATGTTGTATCCTACCAACCACCTGTTGTATCCCCTTCTAATTTAATTGGGTGCTGTTTAAGCATTTATATCATCTTAATGCGCGTCATTTTCTACAAAATTCGTTTTTTCCTTATTTAATAATATCAATATCTTTGCCTCATGCAACTCGGGTATGTCTCCGTTAATATTATTAACCATTTTCATAGTATTAATCATAACGGAATTGTTAATTAAATTTACGAGATTTTATAGTAACCGAATTTTGATTATTTTGTTTTCAATTAAATAGTTAAAATTTGGTTAATATTTCACTATTTTACATAACACTTCTACCAATAGAGAAGTATATAATGTATAAAATAAAAAATCATAACCATCAAAAATTATTTATAACACAAAATATATAATATTTCTAATATTCAAAATAAAGTAAATTAATAGTATAATTATAAGAAAAGAAACATCAACATCTTAAGTTCTGATCGTTACAATAATTTTATACAAAGCATACTTCAAAAAGAAAAAATATTTCATATTTATAAGTTGTGCGTAGGTTAGATGATAAAATTAAAGTTTATTTATAAAATATATAAAATAACATAATTATACTCATTAAAATCACTTAAACGGTTATGATTAAATTTTGTGTCATAATTATTTATATTTTTAGTTAGATCGATTAAATTAATTAATTTTTTTTATTTTTAAAATAATAAATAATTCCTTCATCATATTTATTTTATTTAGGTCCACGTGACTTCCATGACTTGTTTACATATCATCCCCACCCACGTGCTATAATTTTAAGAATTAAAGTAAGCCTACTGATTCCCGATGCTGTCCCACGTGTCAATAGCTGGTGAAGATGTTTGTGAATCTGTGAAGCTTCTGTTGTAGCAGGTTGCTCGATCTATTATACTAGGTAAATAATGAGTCATGAAATGGTGTAAAATTTTATACTCTTTAACCTTTTAAGTAGTCATTGATTTTGAAGCAATTGTGGAAGGTCAAAATGAAGCAACCCATGTTAGAGAAGAGTTGAGAAAAAGAAATCGGAGGTTACAGATGGACAGGTGCCGAATACAGACGATGTTGGGGACGATGAGGGCATACTGTGTTTTTTATCAGAGTAAAAATTATGTGTTTACTGTCTGAGTATAATTTATTTTACACCCCCTGCTTTTACCGCACGAAGTATTTACCTACACTTTTGCTTTTTAAAAATAATCACTTACACCCGTATTTTTAAAAAATTATCACTTACTATGTTTTAGGTTGATGTCGTAATAAACTCAGACACATTGCAAGAAAAGAAAAAAAATATATGAACACTATTTTCCTTATTTTATTAATTAAATATAAATATATAATCTCTAATATTAATGATAATAAGTGGTTAAATATTAATGATTTGACAAAAATAATTTAATGGAATGGCAAACTCAGACACATCATCAAGAAAATATACTTTAATATTACATTTCCAAAAGTAAAAATTAATTACACCTTTGATACAATTTAACTTTATATTAAAATTTTTTTATGGGGTGACCGAGTTTGTCATACCTATAAATTATTTTTTTCAAATCATCAATATTAAACCACTTATTACCATTTATATTAGAGTTTACATATATTTAATTAATTAAAAAAATAGTGCTAAAATACTTTTATCTTGACGATGTGTCCAATTTTGTCCCATCATCAAGTTAGAAAATAGTTTAAATTCTGACGGTTAACTTCTGTTGTTTGAAGATTGTCATTGTTACTCCACTTTAAATGAAAAGAATCCATTATATCTTTGATATAAGGTATAATGAAGAACGGCTTTTAGCATGCCTTGGATTCAAGATTAACAAATTGTTTGTGCAAATTATTTTTTGGATCATCATCTTCAATCATGTGTGTAAATTCCAACTCCAACATTGTTAAAATTTTTGAACAATATCAATACAAGATTACTGTGTGGAATTTGCTTTCATGTATTGGATTAAATTATCTGATTTTGATGAAAATAATCATAATTTTGGGAGATTTCTTTATTAAGAAAAAGATGGAAATTTTAATTTTGGGTATTTTAATTGATTGTGAATCTAGTAAAATACATAAATTTAGACAAAATTCATATTGATTTAATTAATAAATATTTAAAATTCAAGTCAACAAGTGAATGATTGTATGACTTTCCAATTATGTGGTAGAACTTTTATTTCTTTTGTACATGTCATCTATAAGTACGTTGATTAAAAATATTTTAGTTAAGATAATGATCAAAGATTTTGTATTTGCTTAGCACATCAATTAAAAGGATTGTGGCTTAAAAAGGTTATTTTTCTACATGTGGAAAAGCATGTTTATACAATTAACTTTGACCATCTTCAAATAATTTTATTTTCTCATTTTCTCAATTATGTCGTGAATGTTTTTACATGATAAAGCATGATGCAAGACTAAGTAATTAACAATTTAGAACCAAGTTGTTTTAAGGTTGGTGAATCCCAATTAAGCTGTTTCAAGTGCTTGCTTATTGGTTAAGTGACTCTAGTATATTTCTTAAAGACATCGCCACATGTGTTAGAGTTCAAATTAAATGGTTCGCCGAATAGAAAATATTTCTTTGTTCGGGAGCCTAAAAGCTGCTAGTATGCAATACCATTTTCTGTGACACCTTGAATCCGGTTCTGCTCACGAACCGAACCAGACTGTCACGGGTCCCAATTGGATCTACTCTCGATGTCTCAAGATGGAAAATACTGATCGCTATGCATGATTGAATGTATGGAACTCTAACATGCTACTACATAGATGACATGACAATTAATTTACAAAACAAAAATAGTTATGATAAAAAAATCGACAACAAATTCTTGAAATGAAACGGACAAAATCTTCTCTAAAAGTGTAATTAGGTGCTACTCTATTAAATCAATATATATAAATACATAAATCAAGATACATTCACTGTACTATGTTTTTCACATAAACATATAATTCAGACACATCAACGCATTCTCAACATTTGGGTCCCTGTTCATTCTATTCACATTTTCACTGTTATCATTCAGTCTGTGCAATAATATATTTTTCATGTCATGCTATCATTATCCCTTTCCATATACCCAAAAATCACCATCATAAGAATTTCATTTTCAAAAATAAACATTAGAAAACAATCAAAACAGTGAAAACAACCATTTTTGTTGGCGCGCATGTGTGTGTGTGTGCTGTAAGGTAGATCACTGCTCCTCCATCCAAACTTGCATATCCCGTATTCAATCCTCACCTACATATATATATATAAAGAAAAATATCACTAACAAGTGTTATTGGTCCAAAAGTATAACTAATATTAAACTGGTTATAAGAGCAAACTCTCATATGTAAAGAAGTTATCATGAAATCTCTGAAGGGCATCTACTGAACAGAAATCATCTTTAACTAAATTGGTCTATTGCTGATGCCTCTCTCATCATTTTCTCATTTCACTTTTAAGTCCCTTAGGACTACTGTTATATCCTAAGCCCTTCTCTTACTTCCATACCCATTCGCGTAGCATGGTTGCAGCATTTCCAGCTTACAACTGGCACATGCCACCTGCGCATCATGGTTGTTGGTGGCTTCGACTGGCACATGCTGCTAGGATAACTTGGTTGTCAGTATTTTCGGCTTACGACTGGTACATGTCACTTGCTTAGTATGGTTGTTGGCAGCTTCAATTTGCACATGTTACTTGCATAACATGGTTGTCGGTATTTCCGACTTATGACTGGTACATGCCACTTGCGTAGCATGGTTGTTGGTGGCTTCGACTAGCACTTGTTGCCAGCATAACATGGTTGTCGGTATTTCCTACTTACGACCGGCACATGCCACTTGCGTAGCATGGTTGTCGGCGGCTTCAACTGGCTCATGCCCATTAGTGTAGTACGGTTATCAAAAAATGCGAAAACTACATGTATATATATATATCTTAGTAGGGATTTATATAATAGGCCCAAAGGCATTGTGAGCTGGATCTGAGTTTCGAAAACAAACTCGAGGGATCTCATCTTTGAGAGTTATTAATTCGGAAAACTGGTTGACTAAATGGCTTCGGGTTAAGTGGGATCCGATAAAATGCCACTTAGCTCGTCCTGCACGCAATAAAACAAACTTGCAATAGAATTGTTCAGGCGTGGGACTGTCTTGCCCCTACAAATTGCACCTTGTTGACCTGGGTTTGAAGTTCGGTGGGACCAAGGCGCCTTGCCGTGCAAAGAGATAGTGCAATGGAAATAGAAAACGTCACAAATACCAAAATGATAGGTGGGAAATTTTTACGTGGTTCTTTAGGGTTCAACTTGAATCCCTAAGTTAGTCTACGGTGAGATTGATACTCCTAATCCACTAATTTTTAACTTTTCTCAAATTATAACTCTTAGTGGAATTTTTTCACTTTAATCGACTCTATAAATAATTTATCCCTTAAACGCTTAAAAACTTCTATTTGTAGTGCTCCCAAAAGAATTCACTGTTGTGCCAGTCTAGTTAGAGTTGAAAATAATGTTGAACTAGATCAGTGGAGTATACGGGCAATTGTCCAGTTTAGTGTGCCAATTTAAATTTGGGTTGTAGATGGGTCACAAATGTGGTCACAGGTCTGACTCTGTTCACAGGTCTAATTAATTCGTGGGGTAACTGGATCTCAATGTGGACACCTACACAAATATGTGGACAACGGGTGTCAATCACGGTCAAGATCGTGGACACGGTCAAAATCTAAGTGGATCTAATCAGCACGAAGATGGTCAAACCAGTAACGGGCCCCCTACCCATTTAGTCTCCCCCATACCTTCTTCTTCTTTGTTTCCTAATAGCAGTACCGCCGGCGAGTGGGTCTCTTCTCTGACGACAACGACAGAGTTCCAGTGGCTGGTCGACGTCGAGTCCAATAGGAGACAATACTTAGAAGGCAGTGATTTGACTCCGGTAGTCAATCCGCCTTGACAAGGCAGTAATTATGATGGATTTTTCCAGTGGCAGAGGTCAGACTTTGTTTCTTGGTGAAGCAGCAGCACTCAACCAAATTCCGGCTAATTCATCACGACAAGGCTCTAACTTTATGAGGTAAGGACACTAGTTCTCTTGTTATGACAATGGTAGACTCCAACAAAGGGCTCGGGCACTTCTTCCTTTGGCTCGGTTCCAAACAAATCAATGATACCTTCTCCGATCAATACTTCCTCTGTTTTCACCTTCTTCGATCAGCAACTTTCTGATTTTTCCCAGTGATGGCTGTGATGAGCTCCGACAGTACACGATTTGCGTTTGTAAATCACTTCGCCAGCTTCATATTGGTGACAACTTCGGGGCTGGGAACGACAGGCGTTGGTTGGAAAACTACTGCTAAATCAGCTCTCCATGGCTGCTTCTAACTTCAATGTACTCTGTTTCTCATCTCTCTTGGCGGAGCAAGACTCTAAACAGCAAACGTTGGCAAAACTTTGACGAGCAACAGAACCTTTCTTCGGCTCTTTCATGGAGACAAGGAGGGGTCTATCTTCTCTGGCGATCCAGCACCAAGGTGGCGGCAAGATTTTAGCAGTTTACAACAAGGCGGTGGGACTCTTCTCCACGGCGGGGACTACGAACAGAGGATTGTGGTGCTTCATGGTGACGAGGCTCTCGACTTCAAGGATTCGACTCTCACTCCAAATCTGGTATCTTAGCAGCAGGATGGCGGGTTTGGTGGTCAGCCAGATTATGTTGGGCACTTCTAATTATGCGTTGGTGGGTGGACTAGGGGGTCACTGGAAATGGATATCCGACGAGGGGCTCCTCTCCTTCTCTTTTCTGCTTCTTCTTCCTACTCTTTTTTTCAATTCAACGAGCCCCATTTTCTTCACGATAATGTGGTACCTTTATCGAATTCACTCCTCTACAGTTCCTGATTACGGCCATTGAATCCTCACCCGTCTAATTATTTTTGGTTCCTCACTTCAAGCCCTTAAAATTCTCACCTTCTTATTATCTTCTTCCCTAGATCTTGGAACGACCGTGACGTTTTCTTTGAGGCATAGAAATCATCCACATAATTGAATAAATACTATCCACGTAATTCGATAAGTACAAATCTTGTGCAAACAAGAATAGAACATAAAACAAGGACGAGTCCTAAACGGACTTTGTAGAAGCTCCAAGCATATCCTCGCGCCCAGGTGGTGAGCTCCTACTCCGTACCTACACATCAAATATAAAATCTAACGCCTGTTAACTGAATGGTGCATCAACTCATATGAACATCACACACACAACACAATCATCATCCATCACCACTCAACAATCATCAATATAAAAATAACTCTAACTCATCCTATTTATACTAATTTCATTATATTTTTCTAAGTTACATTGTAGTTAATTAAGAGGCACAAATTTAATTTACTTAGTTAGATTACTAATATCCATTCACTATCAATCAAATCATGTTAATCATCACTTCATTCACAATTAGATATTTATCACAACAATTAATCAATCCTAGCATATTGTATTAATAATCATCAATTTTAAATAATTAAATATGAGGTAATTATACCTTGGACGATGGCTAGGGTTTTGTCGCATGTCTCGAAGATCGAATTGGGCGCTCGATGGTGCCCGAAGTTCGATCGGGTTCAACTGGATGAGTTGGCGAAGATCCGGAGAATTCCAGTAAATCCGGTTTTCTCGAAGGGTTTTGGCAGTTTTCTGATGGTTTGGTGGTTTCCCGGCAGCTTTCAAGCAATTTTCAGCTACTGTCGCCGGCAGTGTCTATTGGCGGGATAGTGGTGGTATAGGGTACTATTGGCACCGGCTCGGCAAGCCCGACATGTCTACGACGTCGACGTAGTTGGCAGAGGCTGCGGCTCGCCAGAAAATGGCAAAATAGGGCTATTTGTGGTAGGGTGTGGAGATCTTGCCGATGTGGGTGACGCTGGGCTCCGCTCCGGTAAGGTAAGACTGTGGGAGGGTCGGTGACGTCAAGGCGGCAATTGGATGGCAGTGGAATAGACGAGGGAGCGCAATGCTAGGGTGCAGAGATCCGGCATCGTGGAGGCTTGACGGTGGCAGGGGGTGCTCGGGGCAACAGTCGACGGCATGGTGGGACTTAGAGGCTTCATTGGCTGTGAGGAGGCGTCACGTGATGGTGGTGACCTGTACGGTGGCAGCATTGGGGGTAAGGATTTGGGGAAGAAGAAAAAGGTTAGGGTAACGGTGGGTGGTAATATCGTAAATAAAATTTGACTAAGTCCGATCTGAGTTAAAAATAATAACTAACTCGTAATAAATCCTTTAAAAAATCCAAAAAAATATGAAAAAATCCCATAAAATATAATACGTGCCACAACAACACAATGACATGCTCTCTAACTAATAACCCATCCAAACTATCCTATAATTCATCCTAATGCGTTATTCGGCCTAAAAATAATTTTACGGTCTAACAGTGAAATAATAAAAAATCTGGGCATACTCTCGTATATTCTAATAACTCATTCTGCTCCTGTCTTTCTGTCAATATCATCATATACTTGAGCATGCATGACTCTCATTGTTCATAACACACAACCGGCCTCGGCTCAGTACGCTTATTCTGAAATTGACTCGATTGAAAATAGTGGTCAAACCTACTAGTTTGGACTATAAAACCCTCACTCGGGTCATGGGTTTTACATTTTCCATGTCTACTCATTTGTTCATGTCAAATACGAAAATATTCTTTTAAGCGATTTTGTAGTAAAAAGAAAAAAAATAAAAAATAAAAAATAAAAGAGATATTTGGCCGCTTCAAAATTCCAAATAGGAAATTTTTCTGCTTAGGAGGCCATACAATTTGAACTCTTATATGTTGTAAGTTTGCAGGCAAAGTCATTTTTAACACATTTAACACAATATACATTTGCCTTAAAAATTTTTCAACATGTAAGTAGCTAATAGGCGTTTGGTTGTAATATAATATTTAATATCGAACTCTGAGGAAATTTTGTCACATTTTTTGATTTGTTACAATTATAAAAAGTGATAAAGAGGATAATATTATGTTTGGCCGAATAGAACGAGAGAGACAAGCATAAGAGACAATTACATAGGACTTGTCCCTCTTTTCTTTTCAATATTTTGTGAAACTTTTCGCAAAAAATCTAAACCATTTTATATTTTGCCAATATTTTGTTAAATATTTTTTTATCCTTTATCGTTGTCACTTTATATTTTAACAATAAATATACTCAAAATCACACAACAAAACGCCCATAAGTTTATTGTTCCTCAATCATGTAAACATAATTTATACAGCAAATTCAATAAATCAATCATTATCCAAAGAAGTATTTAATCCACATTGCCAATATCATTCTGCCAATAAAATTTTTTGAATGAACCAATATTCTCATTGAAGGATAATTTTATGAGCAAGTTAATAAATTAATCTAGCTAATGGTGCCAAAAGTTAAGAGCTTCAAGTTTTTGAGAAACTTTTAAAAATAAACTACAATCCACGGTGTTTAAGGTAACTAACATAGTACATGAATCTAATTTATCTAAGAACCTAGCATTGAGTCTAGCATATATATCTACGAATGATATGGAGTACTAATATATTCTTATTAATTAAGTATATCTCTATTAATATAGTAAACATTAACCAAAAAATATTGAATGTGATACTAATTCAAAAATTTTATTGTAGGACGATCGTGTTTGCTTTTTAATTAACAACACCTCTAATTCACGTTAAAATACTGCAATTTTATTAGAAAACTGAACTTTGTGAAAAAGATTTTAGATTAAAATAGTACAAATGTTTGAACTATGCCAAATTAAAGAAGGAAAATAATGAATATGGGTTGGTAGTACGTGGTATTTAAATCTATGACTTAAAAAAATTGTCGGATGATTTATATCAGCCAATCAATACTTGACGGCCACCTAAAACTGGGAAGCTACCAATTTCAAGGAAAGTTTGTAACTTTAATCATGTTTTTGTGGGAAGATTCACAAAACAAACTACAATCCATGAACTTAAAGGACATAATTAACTCCATTTCACTATGATACTAGGCTACGTATTTCATGAACTCGCCGTCCGACAACAATCTGGTCATCGTCTCCGGCGCCAGACAGACCTCCAGGTCGATGCTCCCACCGCCCTCCCTCCCTGGGAAGGCCAACACTCTCCCATCGGCCCAAGCACCGCTAAGCACCGCCACGGGCCGCCCCCACCCCATGTCGCTCTCATACACGGCAAACCTCGGCGACGAGCCAATGATTAGCGTCTGCCCATCTCCACTTTCCCTCGTTACTGGTCTCCTCTCCACTTTCCATTTCTCCACTGCCTTCCTCACCGCCTCGTCCCCAAACGCGGCGACGTTGCGGTGCAACAGCTGGGCGCACCAACCCACCTCCCTTCCCAGCACCTCCTCCGCTTTCGTCAAGGTCGGTGGAGAGGCGGCCCGCCAAGGGAGGGTAGAAGGAGAGGGCGCGGGAGAGAGAGGAGCTGAGGTGGTTCATGAGTTCGGAAGAAGGAAAAATTGGTGGAGTGAAGAGGAGACCCCTTAGGATGTAGGCAAAGGAGAGCATGTTGAGTTCGAAGACGGAGAGGGTGAGGCGGCCCAGGGTGGAAGGTTGATCTGGGTAGACGTAGCACTCGGAAACGATGGTGATAGGCGAGGGTGGTAGCGATGGAGAGCACTCGGCTTCTTCCATGTCTTCCTATCTCATCCTAGCTGCTGCTCCTTGCTCCTCCTTGAACACAAATTAATGGAGTCCATGGAGTCCAGTTCCAGGGATGCGTGCATGCACTGTGTCTGACAATCCTGAGAAATATTTTTTATTTTGGAGACGCGCAATCGTGGTTTGAAACGTGGCATCGACATTAATTTCATTCTCTCGTCGACGAATAAGGGGACGAAAGAGGGTTAAAGTGGATAACAAGAGCAGCGGCAGAGGACCCACAGCTTACTCACCTAGATTCCACTCACAAACATGAAGAGGAAACGTCTTCACTCCCTTCTACAAAAGACCATATTTTTTAGAATATTTGTAAAAGGCTATCAGTCTCCATTTCATATCATTAACATATTGATATTTATAATTAAAACTTTTCATTTTTCAGATGATATGATGATAATATTAATAATTACAGATGATACGATGATAATATTAATAATTACCATCAGACTATAAGATTGAACCGATGAAAAAAAGGTTGACTCCTTTTGGATCAATTTAATTGATTTATGTGTTATTTTATTTGAATATAACATTTATAATGTTTATAACCTACTATTCAGGTCAAGTAAAAAAATTGTTGCATGGAAGAAGAAGCCATACTGTTTGGCAATTATGACTTATTACAAGTTACATGTTACAATAATGTTAAATAATGGATGAAATATTTTTAAATCACAATAACAGTCAATTTGGAGAAAATTTTTAATAAAGGGTTGAATAAATTTTAATAATTTAAAATAATGATCTTAGGTGGGCTAAATTTGTGTAGCCGTTATGGGCTTTCTCCTTATTTCAAGGGTTTAGAAATTTTTGGTGGTCATTTATTTCAGGCCAAAATTTAACTTATCTTTTATTTAATTGGTAATTGTTGATATTTTTTATATAAGTTAATATAAATAATAAAAAGTTGTACCCCACGACCATTTATTTCTCTATGTTGGGTATATTATTTTTGGATTAAGCCTGAATGAGTTATAAATTATCCATAGCTCATTATTTCATATGATATTGGTGACCCATTTATGAAAAAATAAATAGTTTAGCAAACAAAATATAATGGATAATTCGACAATTATTTATGTGTATGATTATATATAACGTGCTTTATCTATGAACAATTTAATCAATTTTTATGGATAATACATAGTTGGGTCATGGACATGAATATTGACCAAACTATTTTAGTTCATATAGCTATTCATACTCCTACTTAATTATATTGGGACAATAAAATTAACATGTCCATGAATTATTTAGGGTATTAAAGTGATGTCCAAGTTGTACATATAATATATAAGGACTATTTGAATTCAATTATGAGATGTTCATTTATTATTGTGCATGTAATTTAGTGTTCATATATAAATTTTGGGTTATTTGTATCATTATGTTTGTCGTGCATATGCACGTAAAATGTTTCAATATGTATGATATTTTATATATATTTATGTTGATGTTAAGTGATTAGTATATTTTAAATTAATTTAAGAGGTCAAATATTAAATATTTATATTTATTTGTCTATAGGGATTGAGATATATTTAATATTTTTCTAGTTTTGTCATTGAAATAGTACATGTTAGGCCCTTTGGGCCCCCAAAAGGGACTTGAAATAGGTTTCATCGGCCTCTTTTAATCTAAAAGCTAGCTCAGGAAAATAAAGATTTCCCATTAGCGCATATATATAAGGCACTAACACCCTCTACGGTTGATATGGGATAAACCCAACAACTTCCCTTCACACATCGGGCGATCCCAAAATTATTATCGTCTAAAAATCTCCCCTTCATATTCACGGGACAGAACTCACCTGCCCTTCTAATGTCAAACTCCTTTAGTACCTTTATCGGGTGTCAAACTCCCCTTTAGTACCTTCACCTGCCCTTCTAATGTCAAACTCCCTTTAGTACCTTTATCGGGTGTCAAACTCCCCTTTAGTACCTTTATCGGGTGCTCTGATACCACTGTTAGTACCTTTAGGCCCCACAAAAGGGACTTAAAACAAGTATTACGGGTCTCTCTTAATCTAAAAATAGCTCAGGAAAGTCAGGCTTTCTCGTTAGCTTATATACAAGTTACCAACACCCTTTACGACCAATGTGGGATAAACCCAACAATATATGAATCTATTTTGTGTTAAGTCTTTGCCCAGGGGTAAATTTTAATGACATATTGATTTATTTTAATATGTTTGCATTAGTAAGCATATAACTGTCATGATAGTATATAATGTGCCTCAATATTTATTATAGTAAGCATGGTTATATATTTTTTAGAACTGTTTCGTCTTTGGTAATTTCTAATGATAAATTTAAGGTTCTATATTTTCATAGTAATCATAACTATAAGGAATGAAGTGAGAAAATCTTTTTTCATTTGGAGTACATGGACCTTGACTATGCTCTTAAAAAGGATGAACCTCATATTCCTATTGAATCTAGTACTCAAAGCGAAATTTTATTGTACAAACATTGGGAATGATCCAATCACTTGAGCTTGATGTTCATTAAGTCACACATTACAATTAATATTCATAGGTTAATTCTTAAATATAAGGTTGTTAAGGATTATATGAGGGTTATTGATCAATAGTTTGAGTCTTCAAATAAATTATTTGTTATTAACCTTATGGTAAAATTATCTTCAATGAAGTTCATCAACATTCGTGATATGAGAAAGCACATCATAAAAATAAGAGGCATTGTTTATCAGCTTAAGTCTTTGGAAATTGAGATTTCTAAAATTTTTCCCTTGTATTTTATTATTAACTCTCTCCCATCTAAGGAAGGTCTTTTCAAAATAAATTATAACACATAAGGAAAAATGGTCAATAAATAAACTACTAACCTTGTGGAACTTCCAAGGCTGAAGACACCCGAGATTCGACCATCCTAAACATGGGTGGTTGGACCAAGGGTTGCCAATGGCCATCGGCCGCTAAGTGGATATTTTAGACAATTTACTTTTTTCCTTTTTTGGGTAATTATACTTAATCATCCCACCACCTGATAATATAAAAAAATTGCCTCCCTTTTTTAGTAAAACACTCAAAAAGAAAAGTGTTTTTTTAAAAAAGTCAATTGGGGGCCTTGATCTCCAATTGAAATGTGTTTTTCTATAATATGTCAAATCGACATTTGCAGACTTTGGTATGTATTGTATATATGTAATTTTTTATTAAACTTATATCCGACAAATATCATTATTCGAGGCTTAGTCGAGTAATTAATCTAGACACTGTTAATGTGTTGGACTTTTACCAATTGTTAAGCCCGCGTACATAAACATCCCATTTCAAAACAAAAGTCATGCAAGACCCATTGCTTTGGATAAAAAATTTTCTTTTGTGAGTAAGTTGAAGAGACAAATTCACGGTAGAAGGAAAGTGAAGTATGATGTCATCACATGCATCCTTTGGCCCCACTCCAAACCATGCAGAAAAAGATATTCATTTATTATTGTACATATAATTTAGTGTTCATATATAAATTTTGGGTTATTTGTATCATTATGTATGTCGTGCATATGCACGTAAAATGTTTCAATATGTATGATATTTTAAATATATTTATGTTGATGTTAAGTGATTAATATATTTTAAATTAATTTAAGAGGTCAAATAGTAAATATTTATATTTATTTCCGGCGAGGTCGCTGGCTAGCCGCCGCCGACCAGGCCTCACCCTCCCACTACCACCACGCGACCCATCTCTAGCCGTCCCTCTCCCACTCCCTCCTCCCTCCTCGTCTTCGTCGGCGCCGGCGCCGTCCGGCGGCAGCTCCCCGATCCCCAACCTGGCCGACCTGGACCGAGTCAAGAGGATCGGCTCCGGCGCCGGCGGCACCGTCTACCTCGTCAGCCACCGGCCCACCGGCCGCGCGTACGCGCTCAAGGTCATCGACGGCAACCACGAGGAGGCGGTCAGGCGGCAGATCTGCCGGGAGGTGGAGATCCTCCGGACGGCCGACCACCCGAACGTCGTACGGTGCCACGGCATGTACGACGCCGCCGGCAAGATCCAGATACTGCTCGAGTACATGAACGGCGGCACCCTGGACGGCCGCCGCCTGCCGGAGCCGCTGTTGGTCACCGCCGCCGCTCAGGTCCTCCGCGGCCTGGCCTACCTCCACCGCCGGAAAATCGTGCACCGGGACATCAAGCCCTCCAACCTCCTCATCAACAGCTCCAACCAGGTGAAGATCGCCGATTTCGGGGTGAGCCGCATCTTGGCCCAGACCATAGACCCTTGCAACTCCGCCGTCGGCACCATCGCCTACATGAGCCCCGAGCGGATCAACACCGACCTCAACAAAGGGGTGTACGACGGCTTCGCTGGCGACATATGGAGCTTGGGTATCAGCATCCTCGAGTGCTACCTGGGCAGGTTCCCCTTCGGGGCGGGGAAGGCCGGCGACTGGGCGAGCCTCATGTGCGCCATCTGCTACTCGCCGCCGCCGGAGGTGCCGCCGGAGGCGTCGACGGAGTTCCGGAGCTTCGTCGGGTGCTGTCTGCAGAAAGAGCCGGCGAGGCGATGGACGGCGGCGCAGTTGTTGTCGCACCCCTTTGTAGCTCAACCCTCGCCCGCGCTGGTTCACCTCCCCCGCCCTCCCTCCTCCTCCTCGTCTTCTTCTTCGGCAATGCTGCCGCCGCCGCCGCCGCCGCCATACAACGGGCACCGCTAACACCATCTCGATGGTTTGTGATTTGATCGTTTTCCTTCGCACAAACCGGCTAGCCAGCTACAGATACATGATTGATGGTAAAAGCTTGACAAAGATGATTACTTTCTAGCCCGTATTTGGCTCTTTTCTCCACTTTCTGGTCTGTACAAAAACCATCTTCTCCCTAGCTTGTATGATTCTTAATTTGTTGGGCAATCCGGTGTAGTCGGGGAGGGGTTTTGAGGATAGGAAATTGGATGTTTTCCCATTGCTGGGAAAGTTTTCATGGATAAAAAATGATAGACAAATATTGTTCAAAGCTTTTAGATACAGTGATCATAAGAGTTAGTTGTTGATGGTTATAGCAACTGCTTTCTAATCCAACCACATGCAAAAACATGGAACCAAATCAAAGGTTCAAAATCTATCATCCGAGTTTGTGGGCTCATGTCATGTTTGGTGACTTTGAGCAAGAACACAAGATTTAGAATTGAGTTCTCATTCACTTTGTAGGCGTATCATTAGCTCATCTGTGGAAGATCAAGCACCTTAATGAGACCTGAGATCACAAATTTTAGTGCTTAAACTGCTTTCTGGAACGATAGCTCGGCTAGAGATCTATTCATTTAGAACAAATAAATTGCAGCTCATATGATGTCAGAATAGCTGAGTGCTCTTGTAAGCTAAATGCATGCCAGGTCTGTGTGCAGTATGATAATCTTCAATTTTCCCTGCTTTTATTTAAGGAATTAGAGGCAGTGAACACATAGAAGAAGTAACAGTTCCAATCCAGTTTCATAGAAGAAGTGCCAAAACATAAAATTTAATCTCATCCAATCCTACAACAATCATGAATAAACCACTAATATAATGCACCCAAAATTCTCATGAAAACTTATTGACTATAAAAGAACAGGCTAAAGCTCTACCCTCAAAGAACAATAAAAATTTTCTTTCACAGCATCCTTCTTATTCCCGGGATCTCTCAAAGCATCTTGTTTCCTTGACATCAATTCCATACAATTGGTAGAAATTCCAACCATGCAATGTTTGATGTACCTGTTAGAAACTTGGTATGAGTTCAACATTGAAATGTGAGTTGTGGCAGATTTGAAGTTGAGGAAGATGGTAGCTATGGCTTGTTAACCTTCACATTCTGGTTGGGTTGGTTGGTAGCATCAACTCTTGCGGTACCGTGAATGGAGAGTATAGCACAGAGATCGTCGCGTGCTACCAACTGGTAGTAAGTGGTAAGCCACCTCCTCTAGCTACTAGTACAAGTACTCACAACAGCAGAGCAAGGACTTGACCATTCACACACTAGGATTAGTACTAGTATAGTGTAGAAGACGCTGACCACCTCTACCTTCCCAGACCATGCTCGCCTCCACGTCGTCGTCGTCACTTTCCCCTTCCGCACCCACGCCGCCCCGCCTCGCCTTGACGGCAAGGCTAGCGGCGGCGGCTCCGGCCGCCGCCTTCCCCTTCCTCAACATTGCCAAGTCCAACGCCGCCATCGCCGACCCGGCCCGCTCGGCCGAGGCGCTCGGCAACGTGAGCCTGGTCGAGGTGGAAACAAATTTTCCAACAATCACCGGCAAATAATCAAATGCATGATTCCTTCACATGAAAACAAATTTCTGAACAGGCAAATAGTGCAATGCATAGGAGCAAACTTCAGAAGACAAATTGTTTAACGGACACAACATGCAATATAGAATTAGTTTTGATAGTACGCAAATTCTAAATGGTTTAAACGTGTAAACACATGCTCTAAAAATTGAAAGCTGAGAAGGAACCACTCAACCCAATCGACGGAAAGCTTCAATCTTCCTCCAATCCCACCACAAATTCGATGTTTTGGTATGAGCAGGGATGGATGCGAAGATGGATGAGCCACTCGACTACATGCCCCGCCTGGCCAAATGCTGAGTCCGAGACCTACCAGAAGGGATCGTCTTCGGCGACCTCGACTCCGTCCTCTCCAGAGTGCTCGCCCAAATCACTGAGACGTCCGTCGGCGCTGCTGCCGTCGTCGTCAACTCCTTCGAAGGCCACGAAGCCGCCGTCCTGCCCCACCTGCGCGCCCTGCACCCGCGCTTCTTCCTCGTACCATCAACGCTCCTCAAAACGCCGCCGGACAGCCAACCGGGAGCCTTAATAGCTCCGACGCCCCGGCCGTCTACGTTGCCTTCGGATCGGTCGTGGAGCTGCTTCCCGCCGAGCTGACTGACCTGGCCGAGGCCCTGGAGGCCAGCCCGTTCTGAGTCGTCTGCCCGACGGGTTAGCGGAGAGGACGAGGGAAAAGGGGGTGGTGGTGCCGCCCAACTGGCGGTGCTGGCTGCGGAAAAATTTTTTAAAGTTCGGAGAAAATAATGTTTAAAAAATAAAATCAAAAGAAAAGAAATTTAACCCAAAAACTCTCGAGTCAAAAATCATAAGATAATAACGAGTAATTTATTACTTTAATTAAAAATTAAAATTATTAAATATATAAATACAGAGATGTATAAGAAGATTAGTCGTCAAATATATAGAGATAGAGATGTACAAAAAGATTACTTACCTAATCTATACCATTAAGATTACAAAAGTTTTTTCTTTCAATATTCTAAATTGGTGAATAATATATTTTTATTTTCTTATCTCTATATCCATTTTTTTATTTTTCACATCTTATTTTTCTTTTCTTGGCCTTGTTTTTGAACGAGACAAATGAGATCAATATTTATATAATTAGTTTAAGGCCCTTTATTTTCTATAGAACAACAAACAATCACATCTATTTGTATTCCGAGATTTTTTTAGTGTTTTGAGTATGACAATAAGCTACATATCATTAATATTCATAATAACAAATATTAACAATCTCTCACTTAGAGTCCTATTGCTACACTCCAATCCAAATTCTTCCTCCACTTGTTCGTTGCATAAGTCCATCACTTACACGTTAGTACAAGTTTCCTCTGTTACTTTTTACACAAGAGGACACCTTCTTATATAGAACTTTCGTGTTTATCCACAGCTCTGAGAAGATCTCATGCACATTTCTAACAACTTGCATTTGAAATTGGCACCCTTATCTCCACGCAGATAGGGCATATCTCCATGTCGATCATGCGTATCTTCTAGAGTTAATTACAACCAACCTCCACCATTGGCTAAGGATTGATCTTGATAACTATCAATATTATTATCTTTATCGACAAATGCCCTCAAGCATATCCTTCCGGGCATGCTGGTTACATGGTCGAACCCTCCTGGTTCGAACCCAACCAGTCTCGGCCAATAGTCCCCTCTCGGCGCTTCCAATAAACTGCACACCCCAAATACTGGCATTACGGCACTGCTTGACAACTCGACCCAAATACTGTAATCCCGATAATTTGCTTGATCATGTCCACGCACTCGTGCTCGTCCACATACCACTACAATGGCAAGAGCTTTAGCTTTACTTTGTCCCCCATGTTGAATGACAATGCCGTCGAGTCAGCATATCTCTTCATTCTGCTCATTGCGTCGGCCAATGAATCAACTGCATCTCGTGCAGCTGGACACCGGACTCCACCTCCCTGTGGAGCAACCTCTTGTAGTGTAAGAGGTTAGTAGCTCATAGTGTAAAACCCGTGACTCGAGTCAGAGTTTTACGGGAGTGAACCAGTCGGTTCGAGTCGAGTCAGCTTCATGGACCGCGAGCTGGGTTGAGGCCAGCTGTGAGTTATGAGCAATGAGGGTCATGTATGCTCAAGTGTATGATGATAACGCCTGAAAGATGATGAAAAAAATGGGTTATCAAGTATATGGAGGTATGCAGTATTGATTGTTATTTTTATTTGATCGAAGAATAGTTTTAGGCCGAATAACGAATTAGGACGCGTTTGACGATATTCGGGTGGGTTATTAGTTATAGAGCATGTCATTTGGATGTTATTGTGTTTGTTTTATTTTATAGAATTTTTCCATATTTTTCTAGATTTTTTTTAGAATTTATTACGAACTAGTTATTATTTTGACTCGAGTAGGAATCGAGTCAATACTTATTTACGAAAATGCCATCGCACACACTTCTTCTTCCTCCCGACCCTTTTTTTCCAAACCCTATCCACCGCCGCCGCCCCTTGCGGTCGCCGCCGCCGCCGCTGCCGACGCCGTGCTGCCGCCAATCGACGCCGCCCCGCCCCGCCGTGAAGTCGCCGTGCCGCCACGACCCACCCCGGCCACCGTCGCGCCGCCACGACGCCGGAATCGCCCCGCGAAGCCGCTTCGGCCGTCGCCACTCCGGGCCTGATTTCGCCGCCGTCCGGGCCGCTCCGCCGCCGCTGTGACGCCGACGACCACCCCTCGCCGTCGCCGACATTTCCCCCATCCTCCCGACCGCCGTCGAGGCCGGCCGGAGCCCCGATCGGAGAACGCCGCCGCCGCCACCCACTTTCGACGCCGCCGCCGACGGCCATCGCCGCCTCGGTTGCTCTGTTTGACACCGCCATCGGACCAAGCTCGTCGAGCTGGTGCCGATAGACCCCCTGATTGCTCCGTCCCGAATCGTCGCCGGAAAACCGTCGGAATCCGCCGGAAAACCGCCGACACTCGCCGGAAAACCGCCGGAACCGCCGGAAATTGGATTCGTGGGAAATTCGCCGGATCATCCGCCGAACGCACCCGGTCCAATCTGATCGGACTTCGGACGCCGCTAGGTGCCGAATTCGAGTTTCGAGCCGCGAAACGGAAACCCTAGCCGTCGCCGATTTTCGACGACGCGAGGTATAATTTATTTTAACTTAATTAATTGAAAGTATTGATTATTAGAATTTGCATGCTATGATTGATGAATTGTGCATTGTAATTACTTATATAAATGTGGATTTGATTTAGAATAAAATATGAAATTTGTGGAATTGTGTGGTGTTAAAAATAGAAGTTATGAAACTAATTAGGGTTATTAGGTAATGATCATGATCTAATGCAAACTAGCCTAAGTAGACTTGCTAGAATTGATATAGGTTGATGTGTGTTGCTTGATGAGTGATTGTGTTGATTGTGCGTGCATGCTATAGGATGTGTGATTCATCATGCGGGCGTTAGTTTTTAGCTTGATTGTGTAGGTACGGTGTAGGAGCTCGCCGCCTAGGCGCGTGGACCCGTTTGGAGCTTCTACCAGGTCCGTTTAGGACTCGTTCTCTGTTTTACGCTACTCTATTGTATATTTGATTTATCATGTGCAGGACGAGTTAAGTGGCGTTTTATCGGATCCCACTTAACTCGGGCCATTTAGCCAACAGTTCTTATTTCGGATTAATAACCCTCGAGGATGAGATCCCTCGAGTTTGTTTTCGAACTTCAGATCCAGCTCACGATGCCTTCGGGCCTATTGTATAAATCCCAACCCAGGCCTATATATATATAGTTTTCGTGTTTTCGGTGAGAGATGGAATGAGGGTTACTTGCGGCCACGTCTTCAGATAGGGCGTGTGCCCGGAAGAGCGGGCTCTGGAGCTGGGGAGAACCCACTTCGTTCCCGAAGGATCCGGACAACTCCACCTTTGAGTTCCTCAAACCCGGAGAAGTGTGGAGGTTTACGGGTACTGCAATGCAGCGCATGTCTAGACTTGTGGTTCAAAGGGTACTGAAGGCGACTGCCTGAGAGTGCTCGGCCTTTGTGCTCAAGGCCAGGAGAAATATGGAAGGTGCAGAGGGCGGTAAGGAATGAAATTTGATGCGAGAAGCAATAGAGAAATGGCCAAGGTATGAGAATGAGAAAGATAGGGGGACGCTGTCGACCCGAGGGCGACGGCCCGACGACGACGGCTCCCGTATGTGCCCTGATGAGAGTTCTTGAGGAAGTATATGGTTTTGATTTAACAGGAGAGTTTGCTCTCCTGTGCCAGATTGATATTAGTTATTTTCCGGGCCGGTAACACTCGTTACTGACGGTTTTTCTATATATATGTAGGTGAGGAATGCGAGCGATGAAAGCTGTCGGGACTGCGGAGGAGCAGCACGGAACCGCGCACACATGTACCTGCCGCGTGTAATGTATAATGATGGTTGTTTAATGCTGTGTGGATGATTATTACAATGTTTTTGTCTTGATGAATTACTTGTTATGAAACGAACCGATAAATATGCATGAGTAGGGAGCCTTGGAGTTCAGACTCGGCTCGGGTAAAAATGAATGAGATAATGATTTAATGTCATGGTAGATTATTATGTGTTATCGTATTTTCATAAAATATTATATATTTTCTTTTGGTTTCTCATTTATTATTTTGTCTTGTTTTTGCTTGTACATCACAGCATGCATGTAGGACCGCGTTAGAACCCAATCGTTCTCATTCATGCATTTCATATTTGCATCTTCATCTTGAAACGCCGAGAGTAGATCCTGGTCGGCTTAACCGAATCTAGTAGATTAACGAACGGTTCGGTCGCCGGTGACATTTCCGGGTCGGTTCACGGGTGAGCCGAAACGGGGTGTTACACATAGCAACTTCAAAAGGACTAAGCCCCATAGCTGAAGAACGATGCAATTCAAAAAAACTACACTGCCCCAAGAAGATCCAACTAGTTCCTCCAACTGGCTATGAAGAAATATCTCAATGCATTTACCCTCTCAATCTACCCATCAGACTGAGAATGGTTAGTTGAAAAATGTCGGTCAGGACAATAGTACTCCTCCCACATTCCAGAAGAAATATTCGGCAACAGTCTTGGCTGAGCACCCCTGTGGTATTGTTGCGAATACAAATACTTAGAAAACCAACCCACTAACCTTGCTGACATTCCCTTCGCACTAAGGAATCCGGACACCAAGTCTATTGAGACCGAGCTCCATGTTCTTGAAGGTGTAGGTAGTGGATGCAGCAACCCAGCCTCAATCTTCTCTCCACCTTATCCTACTGACCCACCAGACAAGATCTGACAAAAACTTCATTATTAGCCTCTATGAAAGTGGCCCGATCTTGTTCCTCAGTAACCCCTACAGACAAGGATCACCAACAGCTTAGCAAGGATGATCGCCCCCCCCCCCGAATCGTTGTCCCCCCTCCTTGCTGCACTTGACGCTGAGTACGACATGGTCGTTGCCGTCGCCGACAACAATGAAGGCCTTGAACCTAGTGCGCTACCTGGCCTAGGTCAACATTTGCACTGGCATGATCTTCATGATGTCGTCCTTGAGCACTGGGCATAGGAGGGTCTCCACGATCTGGTGCTCCTTCACTGGCAATGAGTGGAGGTAGATGTGCTCCAAAGACCTGATCTTTCCCTCCTTCACCAGTCGACCAAGCTTGGTAACGGGCACCCACTTTTCTTGCTCCTCGCGCGCCGCCCGCCGCAACGCCCACAGCCCCGGTCCCCACACCAGTCTCTGAGCCAGCCCCGGCCGAAGCCGCTGTGGTCGCCTCCACCTCTTTCTGCCATGGTTGAAGGAGATGGGCAATCCTAGCAAATTGCAGCACCTTCTTCGGCACCCTCACGACAACGTCCGATCCTCTTGGCGCTAGGACCATCCTCACCATCACTAACCCACACATACCAATGACCTTGCAGGGCACAGTATGTGGCTTCCCGATCTTCATATCAGACACACCATTCACTTCCTTGAAGGAGAACTCGGTCACTGCCACCCAGGTATCAAACGCCCGCCACACTGCCCCCACAGCCTGTCATTGCGCAGGTCAAGGGAGACGAAAGGCGTACGTGAGACTAGTCTTGGAGGGCGGCCACAAGGGCATCCCCAGTAAGTAGGTGAAGTCCAAAGACAGCCTCTTTGCCTGTCGTAGAGATTTCTTCTTTCTTAGACAATGCACCATGGCCACCTGTTGTAGTATACCACCTACGGCTCTATCTGAAGCATCCGTCACCAATCCAAACAATTGTCCAAAATCCAGCTTGGTACCTACAAGCGGTTGATATAGTTGCTCCTATCCTCAAGTTGTATCCTCCACCATTGATAATTTGTTCCATCAAATTTTTCAATCTTCCCGGTCTTGGAAGTATCTGTCATGACTCCCACTCAAATCAAGATCTGATTGAATGAGACCCAAATTCCCACAGACGGTGCCAATTGTTGAGAAAAATCCTCAAAGTTGGATATCAACAACAACGAACACAGGATATGGGAAAATAATGCCTGAGAAATAAAATAAAACAAAACCAAAAGAACAGAGCAATTCACTACTTCAACTCAAAGATTACAGCCACTGGACAACAACGAGCAATTCATTACTTCAACCAAAGATTACAGTCATCAAATATATAGAGATGTACAATAAGATTACTCACTCAATCTATACTATTGAGATTACAAGATTTCTCTCTCCCAATACTTTATATAAGATTAAACTGGTGAATAATATATTTCCATTTTCTTACCTCTATACCCCTTTTCTTTAATCTCTCACATCTTGTCTTCTCTTGTCTTGGTCTTGTTTTTGAATGAGACAAATGAGATTAATATTTATAGAGATAGTTTGAGGCCTCTTCTATGAAACAACAAACAGTCACCTCAATTTATATTCCGAGATTCTTTTAGTATTTTGAGTGTGACAATGAGCTACATATCATTAAAAATTATAATAACAAATTTTAACACTAGCCTTCTCGGCGCCCCGTGCCTTCGTGACTCATTGTGGGGGGAACTCAGTGCTAGAGGGCATCGCGGCTGGGGTGCCTCTCATGCGCTTGCCATTCTTTTGGGATCAAAGGCTCAACAAGAGGTGGAGGTGGAGGGGGAGGTTGACCAAAGAGAAGGTGATGCGGGCATTGGAGGTGGCGATGGTGGGAGAGGAGGAGGAAGATGAAGGACAGAGTTGAGCTGCTCATGTTGAGCGCCATAGAGGCCATCGGCGAGGGTGGTACCTTGGAGCGCAACCTGTTTGAGCTCGTCGACATCGTCTTGGTGAGGAAGACGACTATCGTTGAGTAACTACCGAGTTATCACACCCACACTTCCAAGTTACGAGTTATGAGTTATTTGTTTTAGTGACCTCGATTTTAGAACAAGCCTATTTTAATTTGGGTTAAGTTGCATTAATTTCGGTTGTACTTATATATAATTATTTTTAGCCTATTAATGCCAAAATTGTATTTGAGCAATAATATTTTAATTTATCAAGTAGAACATATATAAAAATCAAATATTCGCAAGCAAAGATTATGTATTGTTGCTTAAATAAAAAAATATTTCAATATTTATAAATTTTATTGAACATTTATAAATTTTTTTATAAATGTGATTTAGATAGGAAAATGTTTTATTGAACATTTATAATTTTTTTGGCAATTTTCAATTTTGCAAGTAAATATTATAATTTTAATATAAAAAATCATATTTCAACATATGCTCTAATTATCAGTGATGAGAATAATATATGATTATGTTGATTTCGGGTTAGATCCCTAATTAACAACCATATTATTTATCAATTGATAAATTGAATCAAGCTCCATCAATATTCAATGACTAATAAGTAAAGCTAGGCAAAAATATATACCCACTGTATCGGCCCAATCAAATGTTTCGTCTACCCAATTAAGGTCCGATAGATTGATAGCAGATAACTTAGACGTGAAAATAGTGCAAATCACATTAAAAATTTTAAAATGTAGGTATATTTAATATATATTTTCATAAAAAATAATATTAAGCTAATTAATATATATATATATACAAATTAAATACAATCACATTTAAGAGAACACAAAATAATTATAATTATTTTATGCGCTCGCTTATGTGTTTTTAAATGAGTAAAAAATTATTTCTTTTTCTTCTTATCTCAATAGTCAATAGATCATAAAAATAAAGAAACAATTTTTTAGTTATTTGAGAGTAAATTAGTGAGCCATTTGAACACAAAATATATTACAAAGTATAATTTTGTAAAATATATTGTATATATATTAATTTTAGTAAGTTGACCATTTAAAATTTATATGTTATTTATATTTCTTTTATGCTAACCAAACCGAGTCTAAACGAAGGGTTTGCTTAACTTAAATTCAGATTCATATCAGTATTAATTAAAGCTAAATTTAGCCCTTTAAATTTTTCATATCTTTATTATCTAACTGTGTCTCTGCAATTTATTTCTATTGATCTTAAATTAATTTATATAATTATAAATAACTATTTTTTATTTCCCATTATTATTTATATGTCCTATATAAGATATTACTTGTAATAAACAATCAGTTGTTAATATAGTTTGAAAATTTTTATCGTATCGTCGATTGTACCTTCTATACCACGTATTATATTTAAATCTAATATTGTTTAAGCTTTTGCACTATTTTAATTGGTATTTAATATTTTATTATGAACTTTTCACAAATTTTAATTTTTTTGTTACAAATTCGGGTATTTTAAGTGGTATTTAATAAAATATTAACGATAAAATATATTTTACCCTTTAATAAAAAAACTTATTTATAATTTTAAAATATAGTTCAATCCGACCTATATAACCTTAAAATCTAAAAACCTAGTTTGATCGCGATACGGTATTTAAAACTATATATTTGTTATTGATATAAAACAATCTAAAAAATGCCAATTGGCTGCCTTTATTCCCCCTATAAAATTACTTTAGTTCAAGTTATATCATATTGGCCCAATTTGGTAGGCCCAATTGAACATCATTCGTCGAGGCCCAAACCCATATATCGGGACCCATTCTTCCTCCCAAAGCCTTCCCAAAGAGACCATCGGCGTCTTCTTCCCTACCCGACGCCGCCGCCTCCCCAACCGCCCCCGCGTCGCCGGAAAACATGGGTCAGGGATCTCCCGGAGGCCTCCACCGGCGCGGCCAGGGTGGCGATCGGAAGCCCGACGGCGACAAGAAGGAAAAGAAGTTCGAGCCGGCGGCCCCGCCGGCGCGCGTCGGCCGCAAGCAGCGCAAGCAAAAGGGCCCCGAGGCGGCCGCCCGGCTCCCCACGGTGACCCCCCTCACCAAGTGCAAGCTCCGCCTCTTGAAGCTGGAGCGGATCAAGGACTACCTGCTCATGGAGGAGGAGTTCGTCGCCACCCAGGAGCGGCTCAAGCCCCAGGAGGACAAGAACGAGGAGGATCGGTCCAAGGTCGACGACATCCGCGGCACGCCGATGAGCGTCGGTAACCTCGAGGAGCTCATCGACGAGAACCACGCCATCGTCTCGTCTTCGGTTGGGCCGGAGTACTACGTCAGCATACTCTCTTTTGTTGATAAGGACCAGCTTGAGCCCGGCTGCGCTGTGCTTATGCACAACAAGGTGAGATTCTTTCGGTAGATATGTCGATCCGACCTTTTCTTTTGTAGTTTGGAGGTGGTTTGAAATTTTTTAGGTGTTTTATGGTGTTGAAAGTTGAAATCTTGTATAGAGATTTGTATTAGTTCTAATTTGTCTGGAATTGGAGTGATCGGTTACTTAATGCTCCAATTTTTATGAGAGAGAGAGAGAGAGAGAGAGATAGAGAGTTTTAATTATTGATGGAAAACTTGAGCTGGAATTTTATGGTGATCATGTATTGCAATTTCTATTTGTATGATTGTTTACCTGTAGCTCAAATTTTATGGGAGAAAGAGTTCCCATTATTGCTGGGAATCTTCGCTGTTTTTCATCATTTGGGTTTTAGGGTTCTATGGTCCCGTTTAGGTCTAATTCGGTGTTGAGAATTGAAATTATTTAATGCGTTTTGAATTGGTGCAAACTAATGTGACCCACCCCTTTTTTTCTGTATGTGGTTTGGCTATGGTTTAATTTAGGTTTATTTTTCATCTACCATTGAAATAATGTGTTGCAGTTTTCTATTGTATTGGTGCTAGTTAGTCTGTAATTTGTTTACTTGGTTACATGTACATCCAGTGTATATGAGAGTTCTCAGTGGAGCTGGGAATCTTGAGCTGTTTTCATCAATGTTGGGGTTCTAGATCCAGTGCCACAATTTTATCATCTGATTGTGTGGTTGAGAGCTTTATATGATAATAAGATTTCAATCTGCCATATCTGGATGAGAGTTCTTTTGCAATGATCATGACTGTATGTTTACAATTAGATGAAGCGTTGTGCATGTTATCCTTGGCATGGTTATTGCTATATTATCTAATGGCTTGGGAGCTGAATTATGGAGATTGCAAAACTGGAGCTATGGTTACAGGGTTCTAAATTCTGCACATGTCATTCAGAGCTTTTCCTGATGCTGAGACTTCAATCTGCAAATATCTTAATGTGATACGTTGTTCTCTTATACAGTAATCATTACTAGATGTATTACAATTCGATGTTGTGGTATTATGTTACCATTCTTATTTCACCCTGGGGCAATTATTGGTATATAATCTAATGGCGGAGAGCTTATTTATGGAGACGCGAACTTGGATTTGTGGTCTACTGTTTCTAGTGAATATATGTGTTCATAGATCTTTTTTTCTCATGAGTTATCTGATTCAATATACACTTTGGAATAAGAATGGTGAGGCATGTTGACATTGTCAAAATATGGAGTTAAAGAAGCTTCCATATGCTGTTTATGTGTGATGAAGTACAAACATAATTCATGAATCTTTCTGACTTTTTGCTTGTCTTTTAAGGTTCTTTCTGTTGTTGGGCTTCTTCAAGATGAAGTGGATCCCATGGTTTCAGTGATGAAGGTTGAGAAAGCACCATTAGAATCTTATGCTGATATTGGTGGTTTGGACTCTCAAATTCAAGAAATTAAAGAAGCAGTGGAACTCCCACTTACTCACCCTGAGTTGTATGAAGACATAGGGATCAAACCTCCAAAGGGAGTTATACTCTATGGGGAGCCTGGGACTGGTAAAACTTTACTTGCAAAGGTTAGTCTTTCTCATTTTTCATTTACTGATGTTTTTCATTAACTAAAAGGCCACCTTTTTACAAGTCAAGAATTTATTTATTACACTTTAGAATTGTGCAATCCTGTTTTCTGTTAGCTGTATTTCATAGCATATGTGAGTCCATGAGTTGTTATTTCATGACGATAAGTTTTCAAATACCTCTTGGTTGTAAATGTTAGCTTTTGGCATTGCTTCAAAAAATATTTGTTGCATTTTTTCTTTAAATATGTAGGATATCTTGATTGTAATTTTTTAGAAACTCATCCTGATCTGTAAATGCACTAGCATCAACTTAGCATTGCCATGCTATTTTTGAATTTTGGACCGACAAATCTCTTGGGTTAGATTTCCATTCATGAACTTTAAATTTCTTGAGCATCAGAGCACTACACCGATTTTCTGCTTGGATTTATATAGTGAAAACTGCCTAGTTTTTTTGGAGAGAATCTGTTACATTTGGAAACATGCTATTATAAAAGCTGGTATTATAAATGATTTGATCTTGTTGCTTCTTTATTGCAGGCTGTAGCTAATTCAACATCAGCTACTTTCTTGAGAGTTGTTGGAAGTGAGTTGATCCAGAAATATCTTGGTGATGGCCCTAAATTAGTGAGAGAACTCTTCAGGGTGGCTGATGACCTGTCTCCATCCATTGTATTCATTGATGAAATAGATGCTATTGGAACAAAGAGGTTTTTCATTTACTTATTTTTCGTTACTTGATTTGTGCTTCTGTGATATGCTTATTACTACGTTCTTCAGATATGATGCACATTCTGGTGGGGAACGTGAAATTCAACGAACTATGTTGGAACTCCTGAATCAGTTGGATGGCTTTGATTCAAGGGGAGACGTGAAAGTTATCCTTGCGACAAATAAAATTGAGAGCCTCGACCCTGCATTGCTAAGGCCTGGTCGAATTGATAGGAAAATAGAATTCCCTCTTCCCGATATAAAAACCAGGAGACGCATCTTCCAGGTGAGTTAGCTTTTCAATTAAATTGACAGACTATGGTGCATTTGTTTTGGTAAGGAAATGACGTCCAATTTGCTTCAGATTCACACCTCGAGGATGACCTTGGCTGATGATGTGAACTTGGAAGAGTTCGTCATGACCAAAGATGAATTTTCTGGGGCAGATATCAAAGCAATATGTACGGAGGCTGGATTACTTGCTCTTAGGGAGCGGCGTATGAAGGTGAATATATTTGCAAAATAATAGAATCTTTTCGTCGAAGAAGGCTATGTTCGAATTGTGTTTTTTCCAGTGAAATAGAATGATCCCGTGCTTGTGACATACACGTTATATTTGCATTGTCTGTTGTTATCTATAGGTAACCCATGCAGATTTCAAGAAAGCTAAGGAGAAAGTGATGTTCAAGAAGAAGGAAGGCGTGCCTGAAGGACTCTATATGTGATGCCTTCTGCTGGCATATATTCATTAGTTTGCTCGCTTCCATTAGTAACTTTTCTTTTTCTACTACATTGGCACTTATTATCTTATGAGTTCTTAATTTCTTAGGAACTCTTCTGAACATATTCTCGTGCAGTACAAGAGTATGTATAATTATCTGATTTAGGGGCTCCGAATGTTTCTTAGCGTGTCTAAACCTGGTTTGTTCTCGGGATTCAGAGCCCTGGAAATTGAACTTGCCAGCTCTTTTATGTATCTATCTACTCGAAAGAGAATTCTAAAGAACCTCCGAGGGACTAAAAATGTCCTCAAGCAATGGAAATTAGATTAAAATTTATCCTCGGAAAGGTTATTACTGGGAGATGGGGCTTAAAATAAAATGTTGGTAGAGAGAGAGAGAGACAGCCTTTTACTAAGATTATACTTATCTTTTCTTAATGTAAGAGGCTTGATTATTTTGATGTTTTCTCAACCTAAAATGAGCTCGGCATTTGTTCCTAATTATTTCGCATATTTGCTAATCCTCATTCTAACCCAACAATTAACAAATATATGGTCATATACTACAGAAAAAACTTATTCAACTGACATTGAATTTTTATTTAAACTATTAGCACACATAATTGTATTATTAGTATATACAACTTATTCAAGATCCAATTGCGCGGGTTCATATCTAGTTAAAATAACTACATCTAAAAAACAAGCTACTTATAATTAGCTCCCTCGCATTCCAATTGCCGCGCCAAGTATTGGGCCGATTGGTAGCTAGTTTAATTGGGCCTAATAATGAAAGCCCACTTCGATCACAATTCTCGGCCCAGTCCACCATTTCCATCGCTCCAAAAGCGGAAGCAGTGAAACGCGGCCGACGTTGGAAACCCTCGACGGCGGCGGCGGCGGCGAGGTGGGCGGCCATGGCGTTTCGATCGCAGGAGCTGCTTAAGAAGGTGATGAGGAAGATGGGCGGTCCCGACGCACTTCCCTCCAACGTGAAGGAGACGCTCAAGAGGCATCTTCCGAATAGCAAGATCGTCATGGGGAGGGCCAAAAGAGGCATCTTTGCCGGCAAGCACATCCAGTTCGGTAACAAGGTCAGCGAGGATGGTGGCAACAAGTGAGTTTCCTTCTTTTTTTTTGGCGTTGGAAATGTGAACAACGTGCTCATGCCATTGGAAAGTTGGGAACTTTTGGTTGAGGATTGTTCAAGTAGGTATTGGGTTTTGAAATGTCTGGTTCTGATTTTGGTGAGCTTGTGAGTGTAGTGTTGAGCGATCTGGTTATGCTTTATCTGTTTATCTGGCCTGCTTTTGATCATTGGAGTTGTATGTTGTTTAATGTGGAAGTTTGATGAGAAGTCTTTGTACAGGTGTATCTTGTTTTGGCATGACATGAATCTGAATATCCAGTATCTTGAGTAGATTTGATTTGCCTAAACATGATAATGGTCATGTTCCTGGTGTCTCCGGCTTGGTTTTGGTGCCAATTTTCTATGTTCTAGTTTGTGTGTCATATATGATTTGATTTTCCTAAACATGATAATGGTCATGATCCTGGTATCTCCAGCTTGGTTTTGGTGCCAAGTTTCCATGTTCTAGTTTGTGTGCCATATATCAGTCCGGGCAATCCATCTATAATTCAGGTTGCTATGATCAAAACTGTGATATCTTGCCGGCAATTTTGGCAACCCACAGCTTTGTTTCCCTACTATGATATAGATGTTTGATTTTGGATGCCAGGATAGATTCATTAGATACTTGTTCCATGATGAGTTTAACAGTGGGTCAACACATGTTATTTATGGCGTGCAGGAAATTGAGTTCTATTCCTCTTATTGCAATTTCTTTCTTTTTTTATTGCTTGTATTATTAATACGCTGTTTGTATTTAGCCTGAGCTTTAATTATTCTTTTGTATTTCTATACGTAATTGCATATCACAAAAATTAAGTTCTATTGCAGGTCAAGGCGTACTTGGAAGCCTAATGTACAAGATAAACGTCTATTCAGCTACATTCTAGATCGACATGTACGCGTAAAAGTGACAATGCATGCTCTTCGGTGCATTGACAAAGCTGGTGGGATTGATGAATATCTTTTTAAAAACCCCGTACCATAAGATGGATTCAGAATTAGGATTGCTGTGGAAAGCTAAGATAGAGAAGTTGTACGCTGAGCTGGGGAATATGGAGGTTGGTTTATTCCCACAGGAAGAGGAAGCTAAGCTTGAGGAAGAGTTTAAACAGCTAAAAGTTGCAAGAAAAGAAGCAAAAAGAGAAGCTAGAAGAAAAATGAGTGACGCATCTGGAAAACAGAAACCTGTTGTAGAAAATAACTCCGATGATAAACCTGCACAAGAAGATGCAACATCATCAGAAAAGCTTGTGTGATTCGTGAGAGGATATCATTTAGTTCATAATGATACTTTGGTTTTCTGGCCTTTGCTCTTGCATCCCTTTCTTAATTGAGCTTAGGTGATATTACTTTATATGCTTAGTAAATCCGCAGCAGGAGTTAGGTTTGTACTAAACCAGACAAGTGCTTTTGACTTCCAATCCAGCAAGCCTTAAGTTGCAACCTGACTTTTCCTGTGGAAGTCAATTTGCCATTGTCGTTTACAAGAAGAAGCTTTGAAGAAGGTTTGCTAGCCGAACATTCATTTGGATTGTAAGTGATCATTCTTCTTCCTGTTACAGTTTTCCTTGAATCTTCGATATACTTAATTTCCACTCATTGAATGCGGGTGATGCAACTTGTTTTGTAGTGATATTGTAGAAATGATGAAGTATTTTCAGATCATAGTCCTGTGGATGTTAAGACTTTGAGCACATCAAAGCTTTATTAAGTGTCTTTGTTTTTTTCTTAATGCATGCATCTTCTATGCTTATGATATTTGGGATTTACAATCTTTCTTTGCTCTCTTGCTTCCTACTTTAGATGCTATGGTTTAACATGGAGGCATGTTAGTGTACAGAGGTAACTGTGTATCAGAGATATATATATGCAGTAAGTTTTTGCTAGTTAAACAAAGAGGTGAATTGTACCAAAAGCTTTGGACACCCCAACCCTAATCTGCGCAGAACTTAGTATTACAAGGAACTTAATTTCGTATGATCCCGCCAACGGCTCGCAAGCATCATTTTCACCTGCTCTCGTTTCTATCAGAATTACTTTCAAGATGATGACAAGGAGCTTGACTACAGCCATTCTTGTACTCGTTCATTTATTGCAGTTTGGTGAGTGATCCCGATCCAAGCAGTCCCCTTTTCATTGCTAACTTGGAAGACTACACCAGTGAGTACGATTCTCATTGCAAAGCTTCGCCACTTTGATTCACAGTTTAATGCACACACTATGACCTTGAAGAAATGGAAAGAAGGGCAATAGGCTACGACTCTCATTTAAGTAGAAGTTATTCCTGATACTGTCATTCTATCATACTATTTTTCTACTTCATTCATTGCTTCCCAAAAATTTTGTATAAATTTGATCTTGGCATAGCGGCAATTGCTTTGCTATCTCGCAACTCTCAGTAGATGAACCATGGAAAAGAAGGTTTTTGATGTCGGAGGTCACTCTTAGGCTTTTGCTGCTTCCTCGCTGCACTCGCGGCAGCTTTTCTTGTGAGGATGGATACGCAGAGGAGAGAGATCATATACATGGTGGAGAAGAAGAAAGACTTGAAGGCTTTTGGGTTTGTCTCTGATTTCTGGAAAACAGAATATCAATGATCAATCCTTATTGCTGATATACTCTTTCTTGGTGTATATATCTAATGGAGTTGTTTATTTGTCTCTAAGTGTTTTTGAGATGGTGGAAGCAATAGTGGCTGGGCAACAATCTTTTGCAGCTTTGCAAGTGCATGGTCTGCAATACTAGACTTCGAGGGAGCACAAAGAGGTCCGTGCTTTGGTTTTCTTGGGCTTGTTTCTTCATAGATCAGGTGATCATGAGCTGCTTACCTCTTCAATCGATCTTATAAATTTTCAACTCTCCGAAAAACAAATCTGGCTAGTAATTCTACAAGAGGCAAGTTTGCTTATAATTTGGAAAAAATGGATGTGAAATTGCATAATATTAATAATCCTGTTAAATAATTTTTCTCGTATGAAACTTTTTTATTTAGGATTTGATGAAAATTTCATTTCATTTTGGGTAGTTAGCACTTTTATTTAACGTCGAGTTTTTCATCCAACTTCCTATTGAAAGAGTCAAGCTTGTGGCTGGGGATGCCGGAGGTTGATGGACTACTATGGCAACGCAGTCATAAAACAGACCTTTTCTCCACCTCCTTTATTTTGAGCGGCTTTCACATTAAACTTATAAACTACGTAGAACAAGTTATTTTAATTATTTTCATTTCCTTTTCGCCTTATTTTTACCGTGAAAAAATCCTGACACTTATTCTGACCCGATTTTTCTTTTTTCTATTTAAAATTTTATGATTTTTAATGCATTTTTTAGATATTGCACTAGTTTAATCTAACATTCTAACTCAAAGATTGTTTAGATTTGAGTCGTGAAAGGAACCTCTTTTGTCACGTTGTAAACATTCTAAGTAGGTATGGTCGAAGTGCCACATTTTGTAACATGATCCACTATTTTGATTATGTGGTCCCTAAAATATTTATTCATTGTTGTAATATTGCAAGCCCTAATAACATTATCTAAAGGGACCACATTGTTGGCAATTCTATGAAATTAATGTTGCCATGGCGATAATTAGAAGAATGACACTTGCATTTTTGCATCAAAATTTTTATACGTTATCATTAACTCTTTTGTAAAAAGATATTTGTTTTGAGGACATAAATATTCACACTCGTATTTATCCGATGATATAAAAGTAATGACAACTAAAAAAAGGACTATAATTAGTCCATCTCGTTTAAATTATTATTTTTCTTCTTCTTCTTCTACTTCTTCTCCGACTGGACAAAACATGATCATCTAAGGCGGAAGCCTATGCAAGCCTTGCCGTGACTGCGGCTACAATGCGGGCCTCCTTGTTGGCCGTCGCTGGTGCCGATCCCTTCCAATGGTCCAAACTCTGGAGCTGGTTCACCAGGTTCTGCATCCAGTTGGCTTCCAATGGTCCAAACTCTGGAGCTGGTTCACCAGGTTCTGCATCCAGTTGGTCGAGGACTCGATTGTGCATTGGCAGCTACCATTTTCATGGTCGTCATTGCCTCCATCTCCGCCTTATACGCCTTTGGCTCTACTCCTCCAAGCTTTTCCTCTCCCTCAAAGCTTCATTAATAAGGTGATGTGAATGATAATGTATAAGAACGTGTCTCTTAATGGCTTTGTAATAACAAGTTGCAATGCGAAATTGTGTTACAAGTTTGATATATGTGATTTGATTTTGCTCTCATCTTCTAATCAAATCTAGCATGTTGGATGATTGTAATTACTTCAACTTTGATACTTCAAGAGTTTGTATGATCTATTTTCTTTTAAAAATTGTTAGATTATAAAAGTAATTTTGTCTAATCAACCCAGTGCTAATTTTCTATAATAAAATATCATTTTTATAAAATAAAATAAAATATGATTATAATGTCTGAACCCGGTTCGAAGCGAAGACCTCTCTAGAGTGTGAGACTAGCATGATAACAAACTACACTACCTCGCAAGACGTGTAATCTTTTCTTAATTTTTTTAAAAAATGATAGATTCAAGGCTTTTTTTTCTCTTTTGACGGGGACAAAGTTTTTTATATTAAGAATGATTATTCTTATTTTGTAGGATGTGAAATTTTAAAACCACAAGGGAAACAGTCAAACAAATTAATAAATAGACAAAAGAGTTTTGTTTGTATTATTATTGATGACAGAATGTTTTATAAGAAAACAGTCACAGCATGATGGTCATGTTTTGCATAGGAAATGGAAAGGCATCGTTGATATCAATTTTGCTACTTTTTTTGAATTAGTCAAATTTATTTAATCTTTGAAGATGATTGTAGGCTTTGTTTTAATAAAAATGTACATATTACTTCGTCGTCAACCACCCATCTTTTAAAATATACTTCAAACAAAAATTAATTTGAAAAATAAAATATTGGGTAGGCCAGAAGAACAAGGACAAATTTCACAAGCTCTTAAGATGAATTATATATTGGAGAGACTCTTGCTAATTAAATCACAAACAAAGTACATGTTACAGATCACGAAGATCATGAGCTCAGCCAGCTCTTAAAATGGGCCAAGGCAAGCACCTTTTGGTGTCACTCTTATGGATGCATGACGTGAATGAAAGCCTCATTCTACACACAGTGAACACCTATAATATGTGTTGCCGTGATTCTACTACTTGGATATACCAGCTGCCAATCTTGCCCTCAAATCCTTCCTCAATATCTTCCCAGAGGGTGCTTTAGGAATTGAATCAACGAAGAAGACTCGACTGATTCGCTTGTAGAACACCACCTGTTATTAGACACAAGGAAAAAAATTGAGTTATAAAAGTTTTTTTTTTACCGAGGAGGAGCCTTAAAAGTGTTATGATTAAAAGAAAATAAAGTTTGAGGCCTAAATTTGAAGACTCTTACTGAAGAAATTTTTATATTTAGAGAAAAACTACATATAGTCAAGTATGATAAAATTAGAATGTTATGGCTACTTTAGATAGTGGATGTTCTACTAGTATGATCAGTTTCCATCTAGTACCTCAATATTATCTAATAAAACTCCAATAAAAATGAAAAAAAGATAAAATGGACTACTTTTACTTTACCCTGAAGGATATACTAATCAGATTTTAGAACAACAAGCTCAAAATGAAGAAACCATGTTACCAATATATCCAGTTTTGTGATAATGATTGATTTACTTTTTCGAGGGGATAGTTTTTAATTCTTGTCTTATCAAATCTAATTCTTGTTTTATAGAGCTTATTTGAGTAAGAGATAGTTTTTCTAAAATAGTATTGTTTTGTTCTTTTATATAATCTAGATTAGAAGCTTTTGTAGGTTTATATTGAATTTTTAAATTTTCTCTTAAGTTTATGATTAAATCAATAATATTGTTTAACTGAGGATTTGATCCATGAAGTTCGTGTTTATAATTATTAGTAAAGTTACAAAATAAGTTGCTATTTTTAGCCTTAATTAGAGTTTTTTGATGATTAGAAATTTCTAAGTTTAAATAACTAAGATTATCTATTTTGCCCTAAAATCTACTAACGTTGCTCTGGTACCAAACTTTTTGAGGGGGGTTATAGAAGTTTTTTTTTTACCCTTTAAATATTTGATTAATTATTTCTACCAACTCCTTTACTGTTAAACAAGAAACTATAATCCAAGTTACGATTAGGGGGAGGATAAATGTAATTATGATTATTTTTATGAAAATATTAGCTGTATCTAAGCTTAATATAAGTACTCTATCTTTGGCAAGTACGAAAAGACTCATTAACCAATACAACTAACAACTTGTATAGATACACACAACTAAAATAGATAGGACAATTATTGTTAGGATTATTAGTGCAATATCGATCATTAATAAGTGGTAAAATTAATCTTTAGGTCAATCCACATCCTTTTTGGCATGTTCCAATGGACTTCACGGCTGAACGGCCTCCTGCCTTAATGCCAATGTCCTGGACTCACCGACCTTTATTCGAGAATCTCAAATTGAACTAAAGTCTAATTTTACTTACTTATAGAATGGAGACTTGAAAGTTAATAATCAAAGCAAGGTAAAAACACAGATACATAAACACACAATTTTGTTTTTTACAAGCATATAAGCATAAAGTACTACTTACTTTAGAAGATCTACACGATCTTTCACACCTTTCTACAGACTCTTATATTCTTCGACCGCTTCACTTTGAGCGCTACAACTTAACTTACAACCTTACAGACTCGTTCTTATTTATAGCGTCGGATTTCAGTACATTCTATATTCTTTTTGATAATCCGAACGCGTCCACAGATTTCAAACATAGAGAAAAGAATCCGTTATATATTCGGATTTCAAACATAGGATTTCAAACTTAAAGGCAAGCATATTCGATATCACATCTGCCGCGAATAAAGTAAAGTAACGATACGTCCGGCGCCGCATCCGTCCAAATTAGTCATCATCAAGGCGAATATCATCTTCGTCGATGTCGTAGCCTTCATCTTCGTTATTATCGTCTTTGGGGTCTTCAGCTTCAATGTTATCTTCAAGATTATTACCTTCTGCATTTGGAGTAGCTACATAAGGTACTATACCATATCCATAGTCATTATATTGGAGATAGTGTTGGTGACGATCAGCTTTTATAATATCAGAATGCTTTATTTTTTATGCTTCTCCAAAGAATCGGAGTCTAATTTTCCAGTGATTTGGAACCCAAATTTGTTGTATTCTGCCTTCTGTCATTAAATTAAATGGTACCATAGAGGCTAAAATTTCCTGCGACTCTGTTTTTCTAAAAATAAATAAAACTCAGTATTGTTAATGAAACGAACAACCGTCGGAGGAGTATTGTAGAGAGATGAATCTTGGAGAGGAACTAAAAATATTTCATGGTTGGCTGGCTCTTCTGTCATTCCATAGCATTTTAGTGGGATGGAATAAAACTCTACTTGAACAGATTCGGAGACAGTAATATTTTCAATGATTGTATGTAGTTTTTCTTTAAATATAAAAACTTCTTCTAGCTTATGAAAAATTATATAATCTATCATCCCATAATCCATTAAAGCCATAATTTTTTCTCTAGATAGAGTACAGTGTCCCATGTCTAGTTGAACTTTTAAGAATCATGCCAGAGAATCCATGAAGTGAAAAAATTCTTGTGTAATGTTGACCCCATTGTGCCGGTGGTTTATATGACAGGATAATACGAACTTCTGAAGCTCAATCATATTCTCATAGAAAGATTTCTTGGCTTTTTCTGCAATAATGATTTCTAGTTCAGGACATGCTTCAAAAAGAAGCCTAAGAGTTGAGCATGTGAACCGTGGCATTTTTAGTCTGACCCTCAAAGCATCAAAATCTGCTATTAAGATTAGGAAGTCCCTTTTTCCTAAATCTTTTTAAAGTGAAGTTGGCTTGAGGCAGTGCTTCAATTGTCTTCTCAATTTCTTCATTTTTTTGCAAAATCTGAACTTGTAAATCTACAATCTCTTCTTTTCTTTCTTTCAGATTTTCTAGAACCTTTTTATTTGCTTCTTTTATTCTCAGTATTTCTTCATTTTGAGCTTGTTGTTCCAAAATCCGATTAGCATATCTCAATGAAGCTTCTAGACTATCTTCAATGGCATAATTAAGTCCAATATGTTGTCGTGCGACTTCTGTGGCTTCTTCCAAAGAATAAAATCCCTTATAAACTGGCCACTCATATCCTTCACTTACTCTTTTAACTAATGCCTAGTGAACAAATATTCCAGTTTGAAAACCTTGTGTTACGACGTAATGACTGAAATGTTTAGACAGGGGTTTTTTCTGAATGGAAGCAAAGTAATGACTCAAGGCTAGAAGGGAATTGTTTTTGCTTTCTGTTGTTAGGGAGTTCCACAGGTTATCTAAAAGGACATGTTGACTTTCATCTAGATAATACTGAGGAGGAACCTTAAAAGTGTTATGGTTAAAAGAAAATAAAGTTTGAGGCCCAAATTTGAAGACTCTTACTGGAGGTCTATGTAAATCAGCAATAGGAACATGATTTTTAAGACTCTCTCTATACTATCTTGCTGTTAATCTTGCTTTAGGTACAACAGTATCAGGAGAAACTTCCCTATTTGCAGAATTATTGTTTGATGATGATGTCATTTCACTCCTGAAAAACAACTGATTAACAAATTGAGATTCTAAATTAGAAACCTTGATTTTTAAGGAATCATAACCCTTAATTTTTAAGGAATCATAACTTTTGATTTTTAAGGAATCATAACCCTTGATTTTTAAGAATCATTACCTTTAATTTTCAAGGAATCATAACCCTGAATTTTCGAGTTTTCAAACTCATAACATAATAATATTCTGGATTGTCCTGAAAACCTTCGAGATAAAATGTCAACCAAAACATTATTTTTTCCTTCAATATGTTCAAAGGTAATAGAATAACCCATTCCTTATATAGCATTTTAAAAATTCAACCATCTTGTTCGGTTATGACATTTGCTATTTTGGTTTTTCATGAATTTTATAATATTTTCACAATCAGTTCTTAAAGTAAAACTCTTGTTTAGATATAATCTAAAATTATCTAGAGCATTTATTATTTCCAAATCTAAACTAGTCCCGTTATTTTGGGGGAAATTTCCTGATGGATAACTACATATTTTCTCTTCTTCTTTAATAAAGTATTTATTAGGTTTTGTTAATAAGATGGCTCCTCATCTTTCTTTACTAGAATCAACCTCTATTACTTTATATTCTGATTCCAAAGGTAAATCAAGATGTTTTATTTTAGTTATTTCTCTTTTTAATTCTTGTACTAATTTAATATCTTCTTAATTAAAATATCTTTATTTATTTTTTTCCTAATTTTTCATATAAAGGCCTTACTAATTTCGATAACTTTGGTATAAATTTTTTAGAATAGTTTAATAACCCTAGAAAGGATTGTACTTGTTTCATATTTTTCATTTTATCAGCATGTTGGGTAATTGTAATTACTTCAGCTTTGATACTTCAAGAGTGGGTATGATCTATTTTCATTTAAAAATAGTTTGATGATAAAAGTAATTTTGTCTAATCAACCCAGTCCTAATTTTATACAATAAATGTCGTTTTTAAAAAAACTAAAATATGATTATAATGTCTGAGCCCGGGTTCGAAAGCCGAGATCTCTAGTCCGTGAGATTAGCATGATAATCAACTACACTACCCATTCCTGCAAGTTGTGTAATCCTTTCTTTTCTTAATTTTTAGAAAAATGAAAGATGCAAGGCTTTTTTCTCTTTTGACGGGGACAAAGTTTTTTATATTAAGAATGATTATTCTTATTTTGTAGGATGTGAAATTTTAATACCACAAGGGAAACAGTCAAACAAATTAATAAATAGACAAAAGAGTTTTGTTTTATTATTATTGATGACAGAATGTTTTATAAGAAAACAGTCACAGCATGATGGTCATGTTGTTGCATAGGAAATGGAAAGGCATCGTTGATATCAATTTTGCTCCTTTTTTTGAATTAGTCAAATTTATTTAATCTTTGAAGATGATTGTAGGCTTTGTTTTAATAAAAATGTAAATATTACTTCGTCGTCAACCACCCATCTTTTAAAATATACTTCAAATAAAAAATTAATTTGAAAAATAAAATATTGGGTAGGCCACAAGAACAAGGACAAATTTCACAAGCTCTTAAGGTGAATTATATATTGGAGAGACTTTTGCTGATTAAATCACAAACAAAGTACATGTTACAGATCACGAAGATCATGAGCTCAGCCAGCTCTTAAAATGGGCCAGGGCAAGCACCTTTTGGTGTCACTCTTATGGATGCATGACGTGAATGTGAGCCTCATTCTACACACAGTGAACACCTATAATGTGTTGCCGTGATTCTACTACTTGGGTATACCAGCTGCCAATCTTGCCCTCAAATCCTTCCTCAATATCTTCCCAGATGGTGCTTTGGGAATTGAATCAACGAAGAAGACTCGACTGATTCGTTTGTAGAACACCACCTGTTATTAGACACGAGGAAAAAAAATGACCCAGTGTTTTGCAAATCAAATAATTGGTTGGTTTGGTGAGGACTAGATAGGTTGCTTGTTTGATTAGAACACTGTTTCTTCCTACCAAACCCAACAACACTTGATAGAGATCCTTCATCTGTTCCAAATACAAAATTATGGGAAAAAATAAAAGAATCAGAAGTTACACCTGCTTGCTAATGAACTGCTTGATCTCATCCTCACTGATGACTGATCCATTGGGCTTCACTACAAATGCCACTGGCACTTCCCCTGCTGCCTCATCTTTCATCCTGTTATTTACACACCAAAAAAATGTTATCGCGCATGTATTATATATATACATATGTATAATAATTTGAGTAATGAGAAGAAGGTGAACTCACGGGACAACAGCGGCATCAGCAATGTTAGGGTGAGTAATGAGGATGGCTTCGAGCTCGGCAGGGGCGACTTGGAAGCCCTTATACTTAATGATCTCCTTCAACCTGTCGACAATGAAGAGCTCGTCGTCGTCGTCGACATAGCCGATGTCGCCGGTGTGCAGCCAACCTTCCTTGTCGATCGTGCTCTGCGTCGCCGCCGGGTCATTAAGATACCCTGAATGCACATAATCAATCAAGTTCTTGTAAACATAATCCAATAGATTTGTATAATGCGCACGGTAGTGTTTCAAATTTCAATGGTGATTAGGTCCGACCAAGAATGTGCACTAGTGGGTAAGTGAGCTGCTCCACCAAAGACAATGGAGCAGTGCGTGCTTGAAACCCAATAAGTTTTTGTCATTGTTATCTGTGTTGTCAGTGTCTTCGGCAAGAACGATTGTCCGTGCTCGCCACCAACCGACGTTGTCAGTCCTTAGCGGCAGTTCATAATGGTTGCTAAGATCATATTGCTCTACCACTTTTTTGCCTTTTTATCCTAAAGAACGGTCACCCATCTTCTTTGTCATTGTTCGGATATTATTGAACTCTTGTGAAGGTAGGTGAGCTGGTATACATCTTCTTCCCTCGCAACCCCCTTGTTTAAAAGAAAAAAAACACACTTGAATTGGTCCAAGTACGGTTGCCAACCTGGTTCATTTCCACTGTTTTTTTTGCTTGTTCTTTTCTGGAACCAGCTGGTGTAAGCTAGTGTCTCTTGACTCGGTAAGAACTTAAAACCTAGATTACTAAACTCTGGACCTTATATCAGTACTTAAAATAACTAATTATTCATGATCATGACATGGATTTACTGTGTATTAGATTGAGAATGAATATATGATTGTGTGTTTTATTTACCACCTTTCATGATTTGGGATCCTCGGATGCAAATTTCGCCGGGTTGGTTTCTGGGCAGGTAGGCACCGGTTTCTGGGTCGACGATCTTGAGCTGGGCGTTCCTGACCACGGTGCCGCAAGAACCAGACTTGATCTGGAAGGGCTCCCGGGCGAAGGCCAGACACATGGATAGCACTGGCCCTGCCTCTGTCATCCCATAGCCCTGTTTAGTAATGCACACACAATGAATCAATTCCCATTCTTCGTTTTGGGTTCTGAACACTATCACAAATCCCATTTCTAGAGTATAATCTATTCCGCCACGGTAACATACATAGACGCCTGAGTCGATCAATCCAAACCAAACATGTTGCTCAGTTAAAAAAAAACAAAGGTTTTTGGGTTTTTATTTTTTGTGGGTGTGGAGAAAATAGAAATGTATCTCTTGGACAAGAGAAACTCCCCCAAAATGCCCATTTATCTTTATTAATTACTCACTTCTTCCCTCTACCTACACTAGTTAGTTCGATCTATAATAGTAAGATCAATATAATAGTTGATGAGAAATTAAGGACGTGCAAGATTAAGCAACAAAAATGTTACATGTATAATCCAAAAGAGGATGTCACATGTAATTACATCTTACTTCTCATATAAACACAGCACAAAACAATAATAATAGTTACAAAGTCATAGAAGAGAGGAAGAAGGACCTGGCCGAGCTTGGCGTTGGGAAGCTTGGCCCGGACGGCGTCCTCGAGCTCCTTCCCCATCGGAGCAGCGCCGGACATGACCGTCCGAATCGACGACAAGTCGTACTTGTCGACGAGCGGGCTCTTGGCGATAGCCAGAACGATGGGCGGAACGATGGGCGCAATGGTCACCTTGTACTTCTGCACCAGCTCCATCAGCGCCGTGATCTCGAACTTCTGCATGATGAGGATCGCCGCCCCGACGCGCAGGCCGCAGAAGAGCACCGAGTTGAGGGAGTAGATGTGGAAGAGGGGAAGAACGCAGAGCAGGACGTCGTCTGGCCGGAAGTAGAGATTCGGGTTCTCGCCGTCCACTTGCTGGGCAACGCTCGTCACCTTCACGTAATAGATTGATGATTGAGAAACAAAATTTTCTATAATAATTTGTATTTAAAATTTATACGTATAACGTATTAAGTCCGTATTTTCCAATGATAGTAATTTCTACATAAATTACTATGATTTTAATTATCGTAGAAACTTAGAAAATTTTATTGGTAATCATATTTTACCATAGTAATTCTAGTAATTTGTATTCATAGCATAATACATCATTTTATTATCTAATTTAAGAATTTATACCTTTTATATATCTTGATATATATATATATAATATATGAACTTGTTTTAGCTCCTATGAAAGCGACACCGACCGAGAGGCTGTGTATCTCTATCGTCAATTGATCAATTTTAGCTCCTGAGCGACTCTGATAAAGAAGCCGTGTGTTTCTACCGATCGATCAATTATCCCAAGAAATGAAAGCGGAGAAAATATCTGAATTTTTATTTTATATATATATATATATATATATATATATATATAAATGAAGAGGTATGATACCTGGCCGCGGTGTGTGAGCATCACTCCCTTGGGGAGGCCGGTGGTGCCGGACGAGTACGGAAGCGCCACGACGTCGTCGGGGTCAATCTCCACCTCGGGCAGCTCTGACTCGTCGGCGCCGGACAGCTCGGAGAAGTGGAAGCACCCCGCCGGCGGCGCATCTACGCACACCACTTTGACGCCGCGCTCCTCGGCCAGGTCCCTGACCTTGTCGACGTAGGCGGCCATGGTGACGATGAGCTTCGCGCCGGAGGCATTGACCTGCTTGGCGATCTCCTGCGGCGTGTAGAAGGGGTTGGCGGTGGTGGACATGGCCCCGCGGAAGGAGGCGCCGAGGAAGGCGAAGACGAACTCCGGCGAGTTGGGGAGGAGTATCATGATCACCTCCCGCTGCTGCACCCCATCCGGTGCAGGCCGGCAGCCACCCGTCTCGCCGTCGTCTCCACCTGGCCGTACGTGAACACCTCGCCGGTGCTGCCATTGATGAGACAAGTATTGTCCCGGAAAGTATCAATGTTCTGAAAACAGTAACTGTGCAACGACATGTCATTCTTGATCTCAATGTCCGGCAGCTTAGACCGGTATACATATTGATCAGTAGCAATACTGTCTACTACCATCTTCATAACTATACTCAAAACACAATTATGCAGACAAGAAGAGACACACAAGTGGAGATGTTGATGGAGGACAAGTAATTAAGAAAGTAGATAGATCAAAAGAAGCAGGTGTTGGGGATTAATGGTGTTGTTCCTTGGGTGGGAAGGAGTGGGCGGGGGGAGGGGATGATAATATAGAGGGACAGTTGGGGGGTTGGTGAGGGGGGACAATGGGGGCATAAGGAGGGAAGGGGAGGGGCAAAGAAGGGGGGTAGAGGGTTAGGAAGGTTGGTGAGAATGGTTTTGAGGCTTTTGTGTGTTGTGTGGCCTTTGTTGGTGGGATTGGTGTGGTGGAGGTGTTGTTGTGGAGTATCAAATATTTTGACTTGGAAATGGCCTTCACCATCTTGGAAATGGATGGAGAGCAAGAGTTTAGGAATGTCCACCTAACACAAACCTTGTGAGCCTCTTGAATAAAATAATATAATTATATATATGTGTGTGTATATGTCAATTTGCCCATGAGTTGAGAAGATGTCCAACCATTTTGTTTTCTTTTTTTTCATCTTATTAATATGAAAAAAGTTTTAACCACAATCGTAATATAAAACCCATTTCAAAAAATGGCAAAATTTTGATGGCGATATGATTTTTTTTACAAAATTCATCCTCCTGTATTTAGAGTTAGAATCAGTACTAGCTACATTGGCAGATTGAGTTATCCAACAACTTATATAAAATGCATAAATTATATGATGTATTTTTAGCTTAAAAATGGTAACAAATATAGTATATATATATATATATGGATTGAGCACATTGGGTAATAAAAATGACCAAATCTTAATTGTGCCCCATAAGCTTGACCAATTGTCATCCTTTTCCTTCGGGCTTGGGAACGTCAATAAAAAAGGAGGTGGTTGTCAAGAATAAATAAAGAATAGTGTTTAAGAGTTTTATTTTCAATGCACAGCAAGAACATTGTAAAAGTTGGTAGAGCAAATAAGGCGCCAAAAATAATTAAAAGAACCAAGTGATCTGTTCAAACAAGCCAAAGGTTTAAGTTGTACAATAATGTCAATTTGGCTCTGGGCAATGGTGAAATTTGGATTGCCATGCATTTTGATTAGTTTGTGATGAAGAGGAACAGCAAAAGAAGAGTTGACGAAGCCAAAGGGCATCATTAAACAAGAAGAAGAAGAGGAGTTTAATTTGGAAATCATGGAGCTTTGCCTGATATAAACCAGGTAAGGAGATGACGTTTCGCCTGAGATTACATTTTGTTTGTTCATCCCATTGTCGACAATTGAATGGAGTTTGTTGGAGGAGAATGACATTTCCATATGGTGGAGCCGAGGGGTCGTATTCTCGTGGAAATGTCAATCCTCGATCTACGTTCAAAATTAAGGCTTCACTTAGATATTGGTTTTTTTTTTACTTTTATGTTTTTGTGAGTTTTCTTTTTAAAAAGTTGTTTAAATATTCTGTAAATACTTTTCTTCTTCTATTAAAATGGATAATTGACCCAAGTCAGAAACAAGGTCTAACCAATTTTAGGTTGGATTTGGGTGTAAAACCTATGACTCGAGTTAGCGTTTTATATTTTGAATGTGGTCAATTCGACTATTATTTTTAGTCGAGTCAAATTCATGGTCGATTCGACTATTATTTTCAGTCGAATTAAATTCAGAACATTGGCGGATTGAATTATCGTTTCGTTAAGGAGATGACGTTATGCTTGAGATTTCATTTTGTTTGTTCATCCCATTTTCGCCAATTGGATGGAGTTTATTGGAGGAGAATGACATTTCCATATGGTAGAGCCGAGGGGTCGTATTCTCGTGGAAATGCCAATCCTCTATCTACGTTCAAAATTAAAGCTTCACTTAGATATTGGTTTTTTTTACTTTTATTTTTTTGTGGGTTTTCTTTTTAAAAAGTTGTTTAAATTTTCCGTAAATACTTTTCTTCTTCTATTAAAACGGATAATTGACTCGAGTTGGAAACAAGGTCCAGCCGATTTTGGGTTGGATTTGGCGTAAAACCCATGCCCAAGTCACGGTTTTATATTCTAAACCAATCGATTCGACCATTATTTTTAGTTGAGTCAATTTCAGAATATGCATATTGTGTTGAGATCGGTTATATGTTATAAACTACGAGGGTCATGTGTACCAAAATATATAATAATAACGTGAGTAAGACACTATAAAAATAAGTTATTAGAATATATAAGTGTGCACCCAAATTTTTTTTATTTATTTTAGTATTACACCATAAAATTATTTTTAAGCCGAATAACGCATTAAGACACGTTATAGGACAGTTTGAGTGTGCTATTAGTTATAAAACATGGCATTATGATGTTATGGTGTGTATTACATTTTATGAGATTTTTTTCATTTTTGAATTTTTTAAATATTTATTACGAATTAATTATCATAGTTTTACACTATAATTACCGTTTGGGTGTCACATTGGGTCTGTATAATTACCTATCATAGTTTTACATTACATGCGTGTTTTTATGTGAAAATGCATTTGAGTTTACCAAATTAGTTATGTGAAAATTAGGTTAAGCCCCTATCTTACCGAGGAAAAACGCACTGCCAATGTAGCATTGACCGTAACAGATAGCATACAGCTGTAGACAACCCAATACCCAATAATGGATGAAATTTTCAAATACTAAAAAACTCACCACGTACCGAGTTCTCTCAATGATTTGATCCTCTCTTGAAGTGTTGTTTATTGCAGTGTGGCGTTGACTCGGTGCATAATGCTTTCTTAATCAGACCTAGCCCTCCTGCGGATCCGAGGTGAGAAAATGTCATGTATCTAAATTATAACATATCTTAAGATGCTTAAAAGAAATGTGAAGTGCAATGCAAATGCAAAGACACCATCACTGCCAGTTTAGTGAATTAGGTGGAATCCGCTCCGTTGTAAATTGTTAGGCCGAGTTGACCGAGCGACGTCTCCAAACGCGCATGCACTTTGAACTGATCCAATGCAAACAGTAGACCGAGTCTTGGCAATTTGGCACCTTGCCAATATAGAATGACCGGTTTTAACGGCGACTTCGCATTCGTGAAGAAGAAAAACAACCGACCAACATGTTCAACATGTAAAAGACTTACAAAAGACAACTTGCCGCCTTCATGTTTTGGGGATGAGTCTCTGCTGGATCTCTGCTTGCAGTGTTGCGCGCTGTGTACTAGGTTATGACTTGTGCTACATTAATACACATTGTTTGGTGTCTTATCAGTCTGCAAACGATTCAAATTTAATGAGATCGTTCTTGATGGAGAGGTAACCAGGGATCCTGATCTAGCAAGTTTAAGTCAGAGTTCAACTATGCTCAACCTCAACTTGTTTAAATCAGAGTTCAAAAGGCTTCAAGTCTAATGCAAAAAGCTCCAGCATCACTCGTAGATATTTTTCTACTATATAACTTAGAGGTTAAATCAATTATGAAAATTTAAATAGTTTAAGCTTAATTCAATTATACATCAAATAGTTAGTTTGAGAATAAAATTCTTATATTATCACCTAAGACTATCATCATTATATGATTATACTTATCATTTTTTTAATATTTTATATAAATAATTACATAAAAAATATATAAATTATTATATCTCAGGTAAATTATCAAACTTCAAATCAAACCAAACATATGTGAGGTTACTTGTAGTAGTTTTTATCTAATATTACCCGAGAAAATCGTTCTCCAAACATCAAGAGCTAGCCATGAGCAAGACATGATAAATGAAAATAGGACAGAGAGATGTTCTATTAACAATATAACAAACACATTTCGAAGTAAAAAGTATATATGAACCGTGCTTCATACATCCATTCAAGTATTTAAGAAAATAGCTTTGTACGATAGAAACAGTAGCATGGCGAAACTGGGATTCAGCATTCTACAGTTATAGCACATCATCGGGTCAAGAGTGCAAACTGATGGACAACAACAGAAACTCAAAAATTGAATTCAGAACCCGCTTAATCTATGGCGATGATGAGGAAACCCACCGAGATATACAAGAGGAAAACCGGGTACAGAGCAAGAGCTTTTCTTCGTGGTGTCACAGCAGCACTCATGAAAGGATAAGCCGCCCACGAACTCCATGCTAATGTGACAGCCACAACTACTATCTTGATTATGATGTTATCTTTCAGGAGGCAGATGAGGGCTCCTACATCAAGCGGAAAGAGGCAGTAACCCAGAAGACTCAAACTCTGAAAGAAGATGATATGTCCCCCCTGTAAACATCACACACCCAGCAATCATCTCAGATGCATTTGAAGAGCTTCTCAGACACACTATGATTGATAAAAACTAAAATGCAATTATTAAAAGGCTGCTTCCAATGTATACAATGATGGCAACAATGAAATATAAATGTATCAATTTGACTATCACAGGCCTGGTTACTTGGTCTTCAAAGCTCTATGTAACCTATCTTGGCTTGCTTTCTTCCATTCCACAACAAAAAATTGTTTTTTATGAATATTATCAACCCCATCCCAGTCCTCAACAACCTTAAATTTTATTCAAGAAACAATAGAGGGACACCACTAGTAAATCTTACCAACAATAGCACATTCAAAGTAAGAATGATGGCACCAGCAGCAAGGACAGCAAATGCAACAGCAAAAACCTCAGACTGCAAAGAATCAAAGTTAGATTAGAAAATAAAATAGTATAGTTGATGTCGTTCATCACATACATTGCATGGCATGTTCTTCACTAAGCACAAATCAGTATCATTGACGCCTCTAGAAAAAAAGAAAACATTCTTGACAAACAGAATAAAATACTCAGTATGCCCCAGTTTAGTATATTATTACTGGAGAAAGTGTACTTAAAGGTGAGAATCATGACAAGTGTGAATAAATAAAATACTGTCTTGAAACGTAGAAAATGAAACTAAACAAACATTCCTTTATTTAAAAAAGAAATGCATTTCCATCACTGGTCGTATCTCAATTGTCTCCTTATTACTAGATTAAAGAGCCATACATATAGCCTTGATTATTAACTTTGTAGGTCAAAAACCATCAGGAAAGTGTAGCTAGGTGATGGAAAAATCTCCTAATGCCAAATTGGTGCAGGTGCTAAAAAGAATGTAAAAAATGAACATCCAGCTAAAAATAATGTTAGCAATTAACTGCTGCACGTACCTTCCAGGATACTCATTTCTCTCTTGCATAAGCTACATTTCTAAAAAAGGCTTCTTTGTAATAAAAAAGACAAAGTAAAAACAAATCAATCAGCTTCTTTGTAATAAAATTTACAGTACAAGCAAATCAATCAGCTTACAAGTAAAAACAAATACGCACATTTTAGTATGGAAAATAGTATAAAACTTTCACTATTAAAATCTGCAGCAGTATGTGGAAGAAAAGTAGAACTTTCAAAGTAAAAGACAATTTCATACATATGCATCACTCATACGCTCACCTTTTTCACAGAGGCAGACCACGATAAAGTAAGCCCAAGAAAAACGATGAAGAAAAATGGTCCCCATAAATCCCAATCTCTCAAGGCCTTTCCAGGATCTTCACGGTAAGGATTTGGAAAAACGACAAGCTTTAAATTGCTAACAATCCGAGACAGGTCTCGCTTGATGGTGTCCCACACAGGTTCAGTCAGAGTGTTAGGAGGTGAACCAAATCCTGTTGCAGCAATGTTTTGGCGAGTATTTGAGCTGCTATCAGAAGGCAATGCAGGTTGCACTGGAACAGTTGGAGGTTTCTGATACGAAGGGGGCGGAATATTTGAGGGGATGAACGGAGAGGAGGAAACGGGAATGGAAGCTCTTGGAGGGCTTGGTGGACGAGCAGGCATAACAGTCCCAGGTCCAGATTGTACGCTAGCATGAATGAGATTCTCAATCTCATCAATGTCTGACTGAGATGATGAATGCAAGGGAATAGTATCACTGTTAGACATCTTGCTCGTTTCAGACTGCTTCAGAAAGATCTTAAGTCAGAGGTGTTTTCTAGAGAATCTGAAAATAGGCAAAATCAAATACGACATGTCTAATTAAAAATCAGCACACTAATGGTGACTTATCTACACAAGAACAAGTATCAACAAGAACAAACATAACTCAAAAATAATGTTTGCACATCGAATGTGATAGATCATGTTCACACACATTATATTTCCCCATGGGATAGCAAATGCAGAATGACTAATCCACAAGAGGAGGAGCGTCAACAAGAACAAACACAGCTAAAATGATCTTCGTAAATAGAACATTATAGATCGCATTCATACACACTATATATTCCCATGGGAAAGGCAAATGATGAATATCAGTTAAAACACTAATCTACAGAAGGATGAGTGTCATCAAGAACGAAAATAGCTCAAAAATTTTAATTTGTAAAATAGAATATGATAGATGGTGCTCATACACATAAAAACTTCCCATAGTATGGTAAATGGAGAATGACCAATCTACAGAATGGAATGTATCAGCAAGAACATGCATAGCTTAAAAAGTAACATTTGCAAATATATAGAAAATGATAACATAGATTGTATTAATACACATTTACAGATGACTAAGTATAGATGTCAACACGAATCCAAAAGCAACAGCCAAAAACACAATCTCCCAGGCTTATAACGGAACGTAATACAACTTATTCTACGCAACCCACTGTTCAATTTCCATTAAACTACAACAAATAAGATTATATTAAGCACAACAGATCTTCTCAAATTGCTTTTGAAACACCAACAGCAAGAAGTTAATAATACTCGCATCGATGTCAATCGGATAACGATAACGAATTAAGCATTGGTGTGAACAAAAATCCCAAAACCCAATCTCCCCCGCTCAGACTGGGCAATCGAGGACATTCTACACAACCCACAACTTATCATTTCCAAACAACGGATAAAATTAACAAACGACAGATCTTCTCAAATTGCAATTGGAGCATCAACAAGCTTCTCACATGCACAGATCTCTGGGAAAATTCGCGGGAACAGCAGTTCTTAGATGAGATGAAGTTTGATTTCCCGGACTAAGAATGCTAGCTTGGATTGATATTCGGCAAAGAATCAGAACCTCACCTGTTTATTTCTCCGACTTCGAATTTCGCCGATGATGCCGCCGGTGCTGATCGCCGGAGATGAATGGGTGGAAGGTGTTGATTTTATTCATTTAGGGTTGAAGAAGGAGAAATTGGAAAATTTTTATTCACGCCCCCTTATATGTGGCCTTTAGATGCGGCCCATCTCACGTGAATAATAATAATAATAATAATAATAATAATAATAATAATAATAATAATAATAATAAGCTTACAAGCAAAAAAAAATAATAAAAATTATGATTAGATTTTCTTGAATATTATTCAAATTATTTTTTTGCTAGATTTTCTTGAATATTGTTCAAATTATTTTTTTGCCAGCCACATATGTATTGAACATTGAATAAAATTTTAAACCTTTTATTCGGGTGTATGATGTTTGCCCCACAAATTGCGTTGTCTTTGAGTTGGATTATAGGATTCAATGGGAATGAGACGTCCTTGTTGCGCTAAAAAATAGAGCAATAAAATAAAAATACTACAAGCAAAGAACAATATATAAGAATTTTTATGTGGTATTTTAGGGTTAAACTTAAATCTTTAAGTCAGACTATAGTGAAATTAATACTTAGATCCACTAATTTTTTTGTTCTTTTACAAATTATGATATTTAGGTGAATTTTTTGTCACTTTAACTTCTTAATTTCATATTTGTCCCTTAAAAGCTTGTCTTAGCAATTTTTATTCATGCCCCCTTATATTCGGCCTCTAGATGCACCTCATCACTTTTGAAAATAATAATAATAATAATAAAATGAGGCCCATAAGTGAAAAATATAATAAAAAATTATAATTATATTTTCTTGAATATTATTCAAATTATTTTTTTGCCAGCCACATATTTATTGAACATTTAATAAGATTTTAAACCTTTATAGGTTGGCTTGGAAAAACTAGCCACGTATTAAATTAAACTTAATTTGAAAACAAATTAACTATATTATAACGTCTTCTCTTTCGTTCAACGAATAGGAGCCAATGTAACACTTTCTTATCTTCTCAATACACAATTCTATAAAAAAATTATATTATAGAGAAGATGCATTTTCAATCGAATTCAAAAAATTTCAAACTTTATAAACAAACAATGTAAAATTCGTGATTCGAGTCAATGTTTTATAGTTTGAACCGGTTGGTTCGACTGTTATTTTTAGTCGAGTCAATTTCAAAACACGCGTTCTGATCCAAGGCCGGTCTGATGTTATGAACCATGAAAGTTATGTGTGCTCAAATATACGATGATAACGTCAGTAAAACAACAGCAAAATGACTTATCATAATATATGAGAATACACCAAATTTTTCTTTATTTATTTTAATTAGATCGTAAAATTATTTTTAGGCTAAATAACGCATTAGAATGCATTACAGGTAGTTTAGGTATGTTATTAGTTATAAAACATGCCATTGTAATATTGTTCGTATTATGTTTTATGAGATTTTTCCTGTTTTTTTGGATTTTTTAAAATTATTACAAATTAGTATTATTTTTCTAAAGTCAAAGTTGAGTCAAGTTTTAATTACGAGACGACCGTTCGTTTTTCTCACCGACTAATCATTTTTCTCACAGACTATTCATTTTTCTCCCCGACCACTCGTTTTCTTCCCCCGCAACATCTATTTATTCTACACCTCCGACATTGTTACCAACCCACCGCCACCAACCTCCTCACCCAATTTCCTTCTTCTTTTTCTCTTTCCCCTCTTCCCCACGATCCTCACTCGAGCTGGCCACAACCTTGTCGCCGTCGTTACATGATTGACAATTAGGTATTGAAATTTATCTAATATTATTTGATTGTTTTTTGATTTTGGTGTGATTGTAAATAGGTATTGATTTAAATTTAAATGCATGTTAACGAATGATAATAATGAATTAGAGTTTGAATTTAAATGCATGTAAATAGATGTTGCCTCCTATGGATTGATGAGGAGTGTAACATTCATGCATTATATTGGGCGTTAGTATTTAGTCTTGATGTTTATGTACGAAGTAAGAGCTTGCTGCCTAGACGTGAGGACACGATTAGAACTTCTACTAGGTCCGTTTAGGACTTATTTTATGTTTTATATTTTACTCTATTGTGTAGTACTTTATTACTTGCAGGATGACTTGAGTGACGTTTTATTGATTCTCACTTAATCGGGGTTATTTAATCGATCGATCTTTCGAATCAGTAACCCTCAAGGATGAGATCCATTGAGTATGTTGTGCCTTTAGGCCTATTATATAAATCCCTTCCTAGACCCATATGTATTATCGAGTTTTCAGTGAGACGAGAGATGCAAAAACTGACTTGTACGTACTATGCCAGTCAAAGTAGGCTTTGGATTAGTATGCGGGCTATTCTAATTCCGAGGGAATCTGATAACTACCGTTTTGAGTTCTTCACACTGGAGAAACGTGAAGGTTTATAGGTATTGTTTAGTATAGCGCATGTCCGGACTTATAGTTTAAATGGTATTAAAGGTGACTGTTTGAGAGTACTCGGTCTTCGTGCTCAAGGCCAGGAGAATTATGGACGGTCTTCATGCTCAAGGCCATGGAAGTAAGGAGATGGCTTAGGATATATTAGTAGTCCCAAGGGACTAGAAAATAAAATGAGAAAATTAGCAGCAGCTGAACAGCTAATTCAGGATGCTACCAAGTATGCAGCCCAGTAGGACCTTAGTACATGCCCTTCAAAGAGTTTACGAGAAGTTTATGAATGTTTTTTTTCATATGAGAATTTGCTCTCATAGCCAGTTTGATATTAGTTATATTTTTTGACCAGGAATACTCGTTAATTGACGTGTTTTTATAATATATATAGCTGATGATCATGAGTAGGATGTCCTAGCATAGACGAAGGAGCAATGATGTCTCTTGCATGCATGCACATGTGCTGCCCGAATGTTTGTTTTGACTGTTTTAATTATATTATTATGAACAATGAAATACTTATAATGAAGATTGTGGTAAATAGAAATGGATAATGATATTATGATTTGAAGTAGATATTAGTGTGTAAGTCGAATGATAAAAGTGAAATGTGAATATAATGAACAGGTGGGTCGAGACCCTAATGTCGAGAATATTTTGATGTGATCGAATTAAATGTGTATGTAAAAAATATAGTGTAATAATGTATTTTGATCTATATATTTATATATGTTGATTTGACAATGTGGTTCTTAATTACAACCTCACTCTGTCTTATTTTACAAATCTTATCATTTTTTGTCTTAATTATTTGACATATGAATTGGTTGACATGTCATTTTTGTAGTAGCATTTTAAGTTTATTTTTATGCATTCATCTATGCATATCAATTAACATATTTCATCTTGAGATATCGAGAATAGATCCGCCAAAATTAGGTTGAGATTAGCCGATTTAATCGGAACCAATGATATTCCAGTTTGGTTTTTGACTGTGAACTAAATTTAGGGTGTTACGAATAAATTATTTTGATTTTTCATCAACAACTATAAATAAATAACATAAAATTAATCAACAACTATAAATAAATAATATAAAAAATTTATGAATTGTATGTATAAGAAAAAAGTATGGTCATAAACTTGTCCCCTTAACCTACGTGGGGAACGTCAAATTTCAACCCTTATATATTTTTATTCGTCAAAATTATGGAAAAATTGTCAGAGTGGCATAATCATCGTCAAACGGGTTGGGTCGGTAGGAAAAAAATTCTTAATCGACTATCAAATGGGTAGGTAGGAAAAATATTTTCTTAATCGATAATTTAAAATGAAATTTGGACTCTATTTTTAATAAACATTATTATAAATAAATCTCACTTTTTATTATAGAGGAAATTAGAGTTGACTTTAATAAAATACGGGATATTAAATTCATTAAAAATGAAATAGAAACAAAAAAATTAAATCAAATTATTACCGTATATTATTTTTATTTAATGTAATGGCATCGTATTTTTAAAATTAGTACGATATTTAATGTGATAAGTTGGTTTATGAAAAAACCCGGGAATATCCGGATTCTTAAACGCAAACTCCACCGTCGATCCCTCTCATCGCATATCTGCTTCTGCTTCTTCGTCCTGCCAAAAAGGTTGCATCTTTGCAATCTATGCATCCGATTCCTTCAAACAATGGCGAGCTTTTTGTAGTTGTAATTTTGTAGTGTGTTGAAGAAGGGTTGCTCCCTCATGAATCCTTCGGCACTTTCGCAAGAGCGCAGTTGCGTTACTGACCACCTCGTACGGCACTCCGACGCCGGCGCCTCCGGTCGGTTGGGCAGGGTGTTCTACCGCCGGAGGCGGCCGCCCAAGTTAGCTGCTTCGCTCGGGTGGAGGGATGGGGACAGCTGCGTGTCGGAGGCGTGGTGGGGCGAGTTCAACAGGTTTGGTGGTTTTGGTGCGCGGCCGGGGGAGAATCTGTCGCCGGCGGATGGTGGGGGTGTTGGGGTGGAGGATGGGCTGCCGGCGGGTGGTGGAGTCGGAGTTGACCAAGAAAGTTTTGATCGTGGTGAGTGATACTGGGGTCGGGCGTCGGGCTTCTGCCGAGGCCATCAAGGCCGCGTTCAATCAAGAGTTTGGAGATGATTATCAGGTCTGTTTTTTTGGGGTGGCAATGGACTGGTGGTGGATTGTATTGGAGTCATTAGCAGTTATTTGTGACAGGTCTTTGTTACAGATTTGTGGTCGGAGCACACTCCATGGCCGTTCAATCAACTGCGTAGAAGCTACAATTTTTTAGTTAAACATGGTACTCTCTGGAAGATGACTTACTACGGCACTTCTCCGAGGCTGGTTCACCATCCCCATTTTGCAGCCACTTCAACATTTATAGCTCGGTATGTTCTTGTTTTTGCCTCATCTCCCTTCTTGATGTACAGTGTTGTTATAATACAGATAAACTGATCTCTTGTTGTCTGCTTGTGTTATGTTTGAATATTTTGTGTTTTTCATCCTATTTTCAGTACTCGTTGGACTATTATGGTAGTCCTTTGTAGTTTTTATGAGTTAAATAGTACTGTGATTACTAAACTGGCCTTTGGGCATAGGCTTTGTGATCACATATTTATTTTAAGGTGGATGCCGGGCATTTTATAATGCGGTTTCTTATTCTGGATTACGCAGAGAAGTTACAAAAGGATTAATGAAGTACCGGCCAGATATTGTTATCAGTGTGCACCCATTGATGCAGCATGTTCCCTTACAAATTCTTAGAGCGAAAGGCCTCCTAAACAAGATCGTTTTTACAACTGTGGTCACGGATCTTAGCACCTGTCATCCAACATGGTGAATGTACTTTCTTAAGCTAGCAATAACTGTTGAAAGGGACATATCGGGCTCTGTTGTATATTCTGTCTGCTAGTTGGTATTTATGAAGTCATCCTTTAGTTTTTTGGGTGGAAATTTGATGGATAGTCATTTTACAATTCACATTCATTCCTTCCCTTACCCCTGTCATCTCCAATGATGAAATTGCCTCGCCCTTATCGTCCTCATATCTATTCTAGTGTAAGACTGTCTAATAGGATGACAGATTCTGTTTCAGGTTTCATAAACTTGTAACAAGATGCTACTGCCCGACTAATGAGGTGGCAAAACGATCTGGCAAAGCTGGTTTTAAACCTTCTCTGATTAAGGTGTATGGTCTTTCAGTTCGGCCATCTTTTGTCAGACCTATTCGACCTAAGGTGGGTTGTTTTACCATTCTATTGTTAAATTGGTGGCTAGTAGCTTCTAATTTGTTCAAATTCAGTTCCTCTTCTTTCCACTACCAGGATGAATTAAGGAAAGAATTGGGGTTAGATTTACATTTACCAGCTGTTTTATTGATGGGAGGAGGAGAAGGCATGGGACCAATTGAGGCAGCAGCCAGGGCCTTAGTGAATATTCTTTACATGATGAAACAACTGGGGAACCAGCAGGCGAGGTTCTCATAATATGCGGACGAAACAAAAAACTGGCTAATAAGCCGATGTCCATTGATTGGAAGATTCCTGTTCAGGTACTAATTTATGTGCACAATACATATGCAGACATGTTATTACTTCCAGCATCGTTTTTATTGAAGTTTAGCTATATAGGTAGTATAATGCTCTTTAATAACTAGACAAGTTCATATCTCTCCTGTTTGTTGTCATCTATAAAGGATGTCCATTATTCTAGAGGTCAAAGAAAGGTATTTATATATTAAAATATTAACAACAACATTTAAATTATCTGATTGTATAGGCAGCTCTAATATTATATTTCAATATTTAGTTGTAAGTTTATATTAAACTTTCGGAGTTAAAAATACGTCTATTTCATCTTTTTATTGGTGACGGACAATTACATAATCTAGATCTTTTGGTCATTGAGCACAGAGACTTTGTGTTTTTAGATTAGTCATTTTCTATGAATTATAGCTGGAGCTGTCACTTCAAGAAGTTTTACCACTGCTTTTGAACTTCCTGTATTTACTCTTTTTAGCTTTGTATGGCTTTCCTTCAACTTAATCGGGTGATATTTTTCCGGTGAAAGGATTCATCACAAAGATGGGTGCTTGCGACTGCATTATAACAAGGATAAGATTGAACTTATTTGCTGCCTCTGGGTAGGAGGATGTTATTAATGAGTGGGTCGTTATCATCAATTTGTTTGCAGGCTGGCCCTGGAACTATTGCTGAAGCCATGATACGTGGTCTTCCAATATTTCTTAATGATTTTATTGCTGGTCAGGTGAGGTTACTTATCTACTAAATTTTCCGTCTTGTTTTGGTGTCACATTTTTATACCATGTATGATTGCTGACATACATGGTCGAGGGATTGTATTGGTTAGAAGAGCAAGTTCTGGATGTGTATAACTGACTTTGTAAATGAGAGTTGTAAACAATTGGTTCACAAGACTTATGTTCGGAAGTAATAAAGCATGGCAACGGTGTCCCAAGTATCTGCAAGTAAAACTGGTTTTTTCATGTTTGTATGGTATGACAATCTTCAAATGAAAGAAAGCTTGCTTTGTGTGGTTTTATCAGATACATGAGTTGCTTTCAATTTTTTACGACAGTTGGTGCAGGTTGGAAGTATATTTCCTATATTTTTTTCAATAAGTATGCAGTGTTTTATACCCCATTCCTTAAGTACTGTTCTTTTCAAGAAAAAAACATGTCACCTGATGTAGGATCATTCTGTAAGGCCAGGAATACTTGTGTCATAACTTAAATTCTCTCTTTGTCAAAGTAAGATGAAATTTTAATTTCCTAGGTTGAAGGATAATCTTGAGTGTCCAATAAGCACAAGACACTTACGCTGTGGCCAAGTTCTGATTGAATGATTATGTGTGTATGAGCTTAGGAGAGAATTCATTTTCCAGTGTCTTGCATTTCTTCGCAGAGTATCTTCGTGTATTCTGTTTGTTTGTTGGATACAGGAAGTCAGGAATGTGCCATTCGCTGTAGAAAACGGATGTGGGAAGTTCTCAAGATCGCCAAGAGAGATTGCGAACATTGTGGCCGAGTGGTTTGGCCCCAAAGGTGAGGAGTTGAAGGCCATCCCTAAAAATGCTCTCGTGCTGGCTCGCCCTGATTCTGTGTTTAAGATTGTACATGACCTCCATGAATTGGTTAGAGAAAGAAGTGTGCTTGTACCTCAGTATGCTTGTGCAACTTGACGTTGCCCTGTTCTTGTTATCGATTATTTTTTAGTTGTGAACGCAGTTCAATATATTTCAAGAAATCCCAACGTATGTTTCATTCCATCTCCCACGATGTCTCATTCTGCTCTTCATTGGTTGCTATTTGCTCCATGTTTGTGAATTGTTTGCAGTGAATCTCACAAAATGTAGAAATATCTGATCACCTTTCTAAGATCTATAGAGAGATGGAGATATACATATTGAATTTTGTTCTTCTTCTAAAGCCAATTTGAATTTTAAGACAGGCATAAATTGATTATGGAGTGCAGTTCGACATTTTCATGTGCTTAATGACCTTTAAATCCATTGGTCAATCCACTGGAGTTTGGCTTAAATGTATTTGATTTTTGGTCTTACTGGGTTTCGAATTTATTTGAGTTTGAGTCGAGTTTAACTAAATTTTATTTGTACTAATTTATAATTCTCTTCAATACAATTAATACTAAAATTGTCAATTAAGGATAAATGTATATCAATTTGGTATAATATTACGTAAATATAAAACCCGTATACTTTATATTCTTATTTTCAAAACTACTATTATAAATTTCACACATTTATTTCTTCAAGTCATAATTTATAAAAGAAATCTACCACATGCTTAAAATTGCATTTCTTAATAGTGAAAAATAAAAAATATGTGTATAAGCTCGAATTTTGTCGAGTCAAACACATGGTTGTCAAAATAAGGCCGACTCATTTTGGCTAAAATTGGACCAAGAATTAGCCAATTCAAGTAAATTCAAGGCGAGTCAACTCTCAATATGGCAAGAATTGGCCGATGCACGACGAGGGAGGGAGACGATGCGAGGGGGTCGGTGAGGCGATGGGGACTCGGGTCGGGGGTGGCACACGGCAGTGGGTGGCACCGTTAGGAAAAGGTAGTCGGCTTGGGGGAGGGCGAACGAGGGAGAGGTAAGGGGAAAAAAGAGGACGACGACATGGGGGGTCAAGGGGGTGGGGCCAGCTGGACAAGGGGGTGGCGATAGTGGGGGGTGGGGAGGGGCAGGGGGGTCCAAGGGGTGGGCGGCAACAGTGGGGGGCAGGGAGGCACAGGGGGTCCAAGGGATTGACGAGGGAGGGGGCTGGCATGGTCGGCATGGGGGTGTGGGTGCAGGGGAGTGGGGTTGGCTGGGCCAGGTTAGGGCGGCGACCGGGTAGATAGCGACGGTGGGGGTGGGGTTGCATGGGTGGAGGGGCAGGTGGAGGGGGCGATTGGGCGGGGGTGACGGAGAAGGAGACGGCGTTGAGGGTTTGGGGAAAGAGAAACGTAAGGGGGAAAGAAATGGCTCAGCGGTATTCTCGTAATTAAAAATTGATCAAACTTTGAGTAAAAAATAATAACTAATTCTAAATAATTTAAAAAAATATAAAAATATAAAAAATATTATAAAATATAATACACTACTAATATTAAAATAACATATTCTATAATTAATAATTCTGTCGATTTTGACTGATTCAACTAAACCGATTCATATCCAATTTTTAATAAATCGGTCTGATTCAATAACTTACTTTCCATATAATTCAACGTCCGGTTCCGATTTTTATAACTACGGTGAACATAGACCTTAACGAAACTATATTAATTATAACCAAATCATTAATCCCTAAACAGAATACATTAACCTTAGGCTAACCATTAATCCAAGAAAGGAGGGAAAATGGTGGGTATTTACGTCATTCACGAAGAAACCAGTAAAATCCACCCCTTCCACCCTCGTTCACATAACTATACATCTCCGGCGGCGGTGGCGACATCGACGAGGGGGAGGGTCTGCGTCGAGTCGCTCCGGAGTCTAAGCGATTGGCGGTTTTGGTTCTTCGACTCTCGTGCGCGCATGGACAAGGGCAAAGCATTCGGACGGAGATGGGCAATCGATTTCGCCGACGGCCCTCCTCCCCGCGACGTCCCCGATCCGTTGGGGTTCGACAGAGCTTCCCAGGATCAGGTTCTCTACTTGCTCTCGATTTCCTTCCTTTCGTGTCATGTAAAGTAGTTTGCTTTTTTTTTTTTGATTCTCTTACTATGGTGTTGAGGGATATTATGGTTGTCTTTGATTTTTGTTGTGATTTTGGATCTCGGATATTTGATGCGCAGGATGATTCCGCGGTGAGCCGGCAGAAGAAGGAAGCCGAAGCGGCTTGGAAATCGCAGGTATTGTCCTTTTTTTTAATTTGCTTTTTCTTCACCGAGTATTATGTTTGTTAAATAGCAAATTTTTTTAATAAAGAAAGCTAGATTCATCATCTAGGAAAGAAATCAAGCAACTTTAGTGTTTCCTGCTTGGAATCGGTCTTGTCATGTGTATTATCTGATACGAACTTAATTCGTATTAGGAATTTTTTGATAAAAGGTAGTAATTTTAGAGACGAAATGGGAGGAAATTAGAAGAGTTAAGGGTAAAAGATGGACGATAACCCATACTGGGGAGGAGAGGAGAAAGCCCTGCAGGGCTCCAAAGGGAGAGACGGTAGTTTCTGCAACTCTAAGCATCCTTCATTCATCATTATTCAAAAGTTTATATCCATCATGTTAAAACTGCAAGATAAAAAAATAACTAAATATACATAACTACTAGTTGGTTGTAGAATCTTAACTGCGCTAACACAATACATTGAGGTAGTTATTTGAATCTAAATTAAGCACGCATCAATCCCCTAGTTGAAGTAACCTTGTCCACAAGGTTTGATGAAACTCTTGAGTCTGTCATCTTTGGTGTAGAAGGAAATTCACAGAACTGGCTCTGACCAATGAAAAATAGATCACACTCTCTTTGCCAATACTATCGGCTGTCACCGATGAAAGAGATCACGCTCTGTTTGCCAATAACTACAAGTCCTTACTATTTATTCCTTGAACTCAATAGGTCAGTACATTAATTTTGGTTTGTTGGTCTCCGATGACTCAGTATACGATCGCGTGCAGTAACTGAGAGCCCTATTACACCTAAGGCCAACTTAAATTCACCAAACCCAGGTTCATCTCATGTCGTGATTGTGGACTCGTACAAGGGAGTAGACGGTTTATGTGTCAGACTCGACCCTTTCTTTCGTAGCATGCATTCCCATCCGTCTCGCAACTGATTCGGTAAAAGGATTCTAATCCTTCACACCATATCAAAGTGGATACCATCCAATTGCTCATATGTCTCGTTAGCAGTTCCAAACCTTTTCTCACTGAAATTTGAACTTGACAACCATGTACAGCAGTTGTAAAAATCACAAATAAACATGAGACTGCCCATATTCAGAATTGATAAGATTATGCTTCTTTTCCATAAGTGCCCATCTACAGCCTAGAGAGGTAAGAGACCATTCATGCCACCTGGATCCCAAAAAGCCTTGCTGCAGATTGCATATTATCCAACATAAGAATGTTCTCAAACATGCAACAAATCACCTCCATATCATTAAAATAACTGGGGCAGGTTTGAGTCATGTTCCAAAAATAAAACATATGATTCTGCCAAGATCTAACATAAAAATGATCCACCTAATGAAAAAAACATCTGTAATGGAAGTGATATTCAGGAGAACAATGATTGAGGTTGAGAATTTTGGGATGTCGCTGAATCAAACGCTGCCCAAACCTTTTACCAGAAACATGACTGCAATATATAATACTATGGACCTTGGTTAGTCATGGCCGATGGAGGTGATTCCCAACTTGTTGCTTGGAGTTTTTTCCCACTTGTGGCAGATGTTGTACACCATAGGTTTCATGCCTTGCATATGTATAAGGCCCATGTTGATTTTGGTGCCATTGTTGGAAGAGGTCAAGCATCAACTCCAGGGTAAATTGTAGATCTGAAAAACATTGTGCAGCAGAAGGCATGGAAATCATTGGCTCTAATACCATTTGATACAAACTTAATACGTATTAGGAAATTTATGATAAAAGGTAGTAATTTTAGAGATGAAATGGGAGGAAAGTAGAAAAGTTTAGGGTAGAAGATGGACAATATCCCATACGGAGGAGGAGAGGAGAAAGCCCTGCAAGGCTCCAAAGGGAGAGACGGTAGTTTCTGCAAGGCTAAGCCTCCCTCATTCATCATTATTGTATAGTTTATGTACATTAAAGTAAAACTGCAAGATAAATATAATAACTAAATATACATAACTAATAGCTGGTTTTACAATCTTAACTGCACCATCACAATACATTGAGGTAGTTATATGGATCTAAATTAAGCACGTATCATAATCTAAATAATATTTGAATACTATTGTTTTCTTAAAGAAATAGTCAAACTATTGACATTGGGTAACCAAAAGATTATTCTAGTGTATTATTATGTGTTTAATGGAATTCACAGGTATTGGAATTAAATAGAAAAGTTTCCCCATTTTGTCTATGTTTGGATTGTTGGTGTTATGTGTAATGACTGCTGCTTCATGTGTTGTGGTTGGCGTTGCTGGACAAATTGTAAATGATAGCATTGATGTTTACTCACTATTTTTGGTCAATAGAAAGCGTGGGAAGTGGCACAAGCCCCATTGAAGAACTTGTTCATGATGGGTTTCATGATGTGGATGGCTGGAAGCACTGTTCATTTATTTAGCATCGGCATCACTTTTTCTTCTCTTTTACAACCTCTAAGTGCCCTTCAAAGTGTAAGAAAAGGTATATATCATTGCATTCTTTAGTGCATATTTTCTGAATCAATATTGGGTCTTTGTCTGGCATCCAATGAATAGTCAAAGCTAATCTATACCTTGTACTTTTAACGGGCTTATTCACCTTAGAAGCCTATACTATAAGGTTGATCTGTCAATACTGTTGCCTTTAATTATGTTAGAATAAATATGTGGTGACTGAAATTCCTTTGACAGTATTTGAGCCATTTAAAGATCCAAGAGTTGATACCCTTGCACCAAAGTTGGTTTTCATTGCTTTAAATCTAGCAGGCTTGGCATTAGGTGTTTGGAAGGTTAGTCACTTTTAACTTTGTTTGGATACATGTTTAGTAGCAGATATCATTCTTTAATTTTTTTTTATGTCATGAAACAGCTTAACACATTAGGACTTCTTCCTACACATGCTTCAGATTGGGTGTCATCCTTATCTCCACCCCAGGTAATATGTTCTTCCAGATTCCCAATACACATGCTATGCTGGGTCATTATGCTTCATGCTTAATATCTTGAGAATCTTATGCATTTTTTATGTTTCCTGTTGAAGTAAATATCCAGTGGTTCTCTTTTTTAACCGTTCGAGTTTTTGGGACAATAGTTGGATCATTTAAAATTTACATAGTATTAAACCCAAAGGTCCTGGGTTTTGTTGGGAGAAATATTAATTTACCCAGTGTTGTGTCTAATGGACTATTTGCCCTGTGTTTGTTCATGTGTTAACCATAAAAGTTTCCTTGCACGTGAGGGGGAATCCATTTATTGTGCGGCACTGTTGAACAACTTAGAATGATTCTTGAATATGAATGTTTGATATTTTATGTAACAACCCGATCCATTCAAAAGTTATTAACCAAAGTTTAAAATCTATAGTCCATTTTCACTTATAAACATGATCTTACCCTAGTAGATATTATGTTGAATCTTTCAACTTAGTCTCGTGTTTAATACTTAAATGGAGTAAGATTCTTTTTATAAGTGAAAATGAACTATAGATCTTCAACTTGATTAATCATTTTTGAAAAGATGACTTAAGTTAATTATATTGCACTTTGGGCGGGTCATTACATATAGTATCAGAATAATTTAGTTCTGTATTAGATGGTGAGTTGGATTAGGGACGTTGACATGGGCACGTGGCCTCGGGTTAGTAACGGTTAAGTGTAAGAATTTTGAGGACGAAATTTTTAAGGTGGATAGATTATGGAATCCTTCTACTTACTCCCACATCTAATTCGTACTGTGATAAGATCATGCTTATAAGTGAGAATAAACTCTAGATATATAACTTGATTAGTTGTTTTTGAAGAGATGACTTAGGCTTATTATGTTACACTTTAGATGGGTTGTTATATTTTATTTGAACTTGTTGTCTATGCCTTGTTATTCCATCTCTTTTTTTGTCGTGTTATTGCATCCTTTTGCTCTATGAAAATCACAACTTTTAGTTTTACAGTATTATCTATGCTTGCAATGTGAAGTTATTATTCACTATAGTCACTCACCTGAATATGGTTTTCCAAGTATAGGAGGTTGAAATTTCTGGAGGCGGGATCCCATTGGTTTGATCTATTCGGAAGTGCATGCAAATTACGACAGATAGAAATGGACGGGTGTCATTCCAGTTCTGGTAAAGAATGTGGACTAAGATGGCACTATTTGTCTCTTGATGCCTTAATTTTTATCAGTTCTTGCTCTCAACACCGGTAATTAGCATGGCTGTACTTGTCATCCTAGATTATAATCTAGGAATTGCTGGGATCTGTTCAATTATTGTAGAAACTGATTTGCTATGGTAAGAACTACAGCTGTATCCATTTAATTTTGAATGAACTTCTGAGGTCAATTGTATATTTACTAAAGAATTATGCTTATCATCCATTACATTGCATACCTTCTCCCAAGAGTAAATTTGGTAGGTAGCCTCTATTTATGGACTATGATTCTAATATTTCCTCACAAAAACTGAGGATACTTTAACAGATCTTCCATTGCCAAAAACCAGACATGGGCTCAAGCTTTAGTGCACCACACTAGCTAATTTGATGAATGGCGAGGGGTTTGTTACGTCCTTTTAGGGTTCATACTTGTGTCTGGTTGTTTGTGGCTTGCTGAAGTTTGCAGTAATTATGATTTAGTTTTGTTTGTTTTTAATCAAAAAATAGCAACCACCAACCCAAAGAAAATCTTGTATGATTTTACTTAATGTTCATCTGATGTGTTGGCGGTGTGGATAAGGTAAACACCAAAAGATGAAATGAGCTATCAATGTCTCTGGACAGACCGTTCCAACGACCCAACTGGGCCATTGTTTGGTGGATTAATGGTCATTCAGACGAACCAGATCACAATCACAATCTGAGCCGCCATTGAGAACACCCAGGCCAGGTCTCTAATACAGGACCAGCTCGATCAATCATCAGATATTGAAGTTAAGAGTAAACGAGTTTTTATCACGACATGACAAGAGTTTGGTCAATTGCATTTAATAAGTGCAAACTATGTCATTCTGGTTCTTTGTTCTATTGTTAAGAATTGACATCTATTTTATTTTCTAACATGACAAGAGTTTAGTCAATTGCATTTAATAAGTGCAAGCTATGTCATTCTGGTTCTTTGTTCTATTGTTAAGAATTGAGATCTATTTTCTTTTCTGAGTGGACGCAGAGATATTGGGGTGCCAAAAAGACAGGAGTTCAGGTCTCTTGATATGAAGGATTAGGTTATTGCTTATATGCTTTGTTTTTTTCATTTTTTAGATACTAATGCCTGTGGAACATACATGCCGTTCATGAACAATAGAGAAAACCCGCTTATAATACATAGCATTGATATGGAAAACCTACTTACATGAACGATAGAAATTTACGCGTAGAACTCATCGATAAGTCTTAGTCTATTTCGACCAAATAAAATAGAATGTAAATGGGGCAAAAATAAATTAGGTATGGCTAAAAAATTTCTTGTTATTATTATATTATTTTTATTAAATTTGTTTTTGAACTTGGTGATCTATAAAAACCCATAGTATTTTAATTGATTATTATTTGAATATTGGCAATAAAAATTATGTTAATGTCTAATACTTTTTTATTTATAATTTCAAAATTTGAATGAACCAAATTATATATGACTAAAAAAATTAATTAGTTAGATACAAAAAAAGTTTAGTTTTATTATTTCATAATCCCCAACTCAATCTGGTTAGACCCGGTCATCCTTCGATTAGATCGAGTTGTGATAGTTAAAAATAAATATTGAGGTAAAAAAATAAAAATTATGATAAAATTAAATTAAACAAATATGAAAAATATTAAGGAAAAACATTTAGTGTCCTTATTCTCCGATTAAGAAAGAAACAAATAAAAATTTCCATCGATATATTTAATGTCTCTATTCTCCAATTAAGAAAGAAAATGCCGACACCCGCCCACCAAATCCGACATGTGACCAAAATTTCGTTCCACCCTACAAATTCGATGTACTTACCCACTTATAGGTGCGCCAACTTGGAACGCAGGTGGGGACGCCCACATGAAAAATAAGGCTAAAATAGGAAATAAAATATTTTCTCCCCTACGTGCGTTCCAAAGTGGCGGAGCTAATACTTAGGCACGCACCAACAACAATACAAATATCGGCGGCCCCGTTGGTCCACGCCACGTACCCGGGTCCCACCCACCAGACCCCGGCCCCCTTTAATCGCGGACTCGAACCCACCCCCAAACCCCGATTTTCTTCCCCATTTCGGGTCCGGCCAGCGTCTTCTCCGATCCATCTCCGTTCTCCGATCCTTCGAAACCAGTCGTTGTTCGATCGATCATTCGTTTTTGTGGGAGGTCGTGGATCGTTGGTTTGCAGGTTTTGCTGTGTTGTGGCGGGGGCGGGGGTTGTTGATGGTTCAATTGATGAGCAGCGACTTCGGCGGGTTGGGGCCGGAGCGGCGTCGGAAGTGTCCGGTGAAGGTCGAGGTCGACGATTCGGCCGACGGCGGCCCCGCCGAGAAGCGCGCCAAGGTGCGTCCTAGCTGTTCTCGCCCTTTCTTCGTTTCAATGTGTGGTATATGTGTTGTTTGGAAGATTGTATGATTTTTGGGATGGTTTGTTGGAGTATTGATTTGGGATTGAACGATTGCTTGTTGGTGGGCTGATTTGTTGTTGTTTTTGCGTGGTGTCTGAGATTGTTGGTGTTTTTTTGGGGGGGGGGGTGATTGTAGCAATGTAGCTCGGAGTGTAGTGGTGTCCAACCGGCGCAGCCGCCTGTACAGTACAGTCCGCTTGATGAGCCGAGTCCCCTGGGCCTGCGCCTGAGAAAGAGCCCGTCTTTGCTCGATTTGATTCAGATGAGGCTCTCCCAAGGGCTTTCTGGGGTTTCGGCGGGGGAGGAGGACCCGGACTTGGCCAAGAAGAAGGACGGGAAAGGCGGGGTTTCGGCGGCTACTGGGGATAAGTTGAAAGCCTCTAACTTTCCGGTGTCGCTTTTGCGAATTGGCTCTTGGGAGGTAGGTTTTGTTTCGTTTTTTGATGCGTCGCTTGTACTTTCAAAGTTGTTAGGTGCTTCATTTTTGAGTCATCTAAGTGAATCGATTGGTGTTATGTTCGCAGTGCGTGTCGAGGCACGAGGGTGATTTAGTTGCAAAATGCTATTATGCGAAGCACAAACTGGTGTGGGAGGTTCTGGACGGACCGCTCAAGAGCAAGATAGAAATTCAATGGTCTGATATTACTGATATCAAGGCAACCTGTCCAGTTGACAAACTGGGGACGTTAGACATTGTAGTAAGTGTTGTTGTGTGGTTTTTATATATTTTGGGTACAAGCGATCCTTCTTCTTGTACTCTAGTTAACTCTGCTGCGAATTTCTGATGATATATGCTTCTATCATGTGTAGCTCGCTAGGCAGCCGCTTTTCTTCAGGGAAACAAATCCACAGCCAAGGAAGCATACTCTTTGGCAGGCTACGTCAGATTTCACTGGAGGTCAAGCGAGCAAACACAGGTGAAAAGTCATGTTCTTTAAATGTTTATCTTTGACAACCAGAGTGACCAATTGATGGTAGTTTAGTTTTTGATGGTTTCTCAATCAGAACTAGATTAATTAGTTTTTACTCCGCTATATAAAATCATATTTCTGGAAGTTGGTTTTTATAAGGTTAGATGCATTTGCATAGTTGGCTTTTTATCTTGTTTTAATCTATTGTTGTTTGATAAAGCTTTCAATATATGTTCAGGAGACACTATCTTCAGTGCGCACCAGGCATATTGAACAAGCATTTTGAGAAACTTATCCAGTGTGATCCTCGGCTGAATTTGCTTAGCTGTCGGTCAGAAATCATATTGGAGTCTCCTTTCTTTGAAACCAGAGACTCCCTTTTGAGGATTCTGAAGATTCTAAATGCCACAGTTTTGATCCGATAAAGAAGGAAGTACTCACCTTCTCAGGCTTTCATGGTTCAGCATCACCTGTTTCCACTAGACCAACCTCAACAATCGTTGAAGTTCAAGACACAGCTGTATCCAGAGAAGTTGCTGTGGCTCCATGTTTAGGTATAACAATGAAATTTATGCCTGCATGTGGGTGAAAATTGTGCACGTATGTTTTGTATGGACTATTTGTAAATTTTGATAAATGTTCCACTTAGTTTTGCAACGTTAACTTTTTTATGATTTTTGTCGTTTATATTATTGGATTGGCCAGATTACATTTAAATTCTCTAGTGATTACGTTATATTGATGTTCTCTGTAGTTTCCATTGCAAGTATCTTCTTGGCTTCTTCTTATTTAGAATGCATAAGTGGAGATCCATTTCTTATTTATTTAACTGGAGTTCTTTATTCTATGAGGCAGTTATTTGAATTTATTTTCTGATGTTTGTGTTTTTTGAAGTGCTAGATTCTCGAAATGCTGATGCAAAGAAGGTAGCTCATTCGGAAGATGTGAAGGACAATATTATTAACTCTTCTCGTTGGGATAATATCAAAGTACCAGGACTTCGCCCATCCATCTCAATGACTGATCTGATGAATCATATTGGTCAGTGTATTTCAGAGCAGATGACCACTGGGAATCCCTTTTTCGCTCCTGAAGGCGAAGGACGTTGTAGTAAAGACATGTTAGAGGAGATTAATCAGTATCTTCTCAGTGATGCGCAACTGCCTGCCTCAGACGAGCAATCCCTTATGTCAAGGGTTGAATCTCTCTGCTGTCTTCTTCAAAAGGATGCTGCTACGGTTCAAAATCTTCAGATAATGAATGAAGATGGTACTTTTAAGCATCCGGATCTCGTGTATAATTCCTCTGATGAAGAAAACAGAATCCGGTGGAGAACCTTCGACTGCTGACGGTGGTTCGGGGTACAAGATGCAGCAGCCACAGGCATTGTCGAGGAAAGACTCGATTGGGGATCTTCTGGCAAATCTTCCTCGCATTGCATCATTGCCACAGTTCTTGTACAATATACCGGAAGATCATGACAACCAGGCAAGATAAATGAAAGGTTCTGTTCAGTCCCTTCTGTTCACTAGTGTTGTTGCTGGGATCCAGAAGTAACTGATGATGGATTCTGGTAGCTGCAATTTAATAGCTGCGTCTCAACAATTTCGTTTTTTGTTCGCATTAGCGAGCAGTTGTAAAAGGAATTTAGGCATATATTCGCATCTCTTGTACTGGGTTTAGATTAGTTGTAACATTTCGTTACTAAATTGTAAGTTAAACTGCGCATGTGAAATTAAGTAAACTTAATGTGTGAAAGGTGTATTTTTTTGTTTTCCAAAGCATATGCCAATTTCATTTTGGTGCTATATTTTACCCCTTTTTGTTATGTTTATGGGCGCAGTTTAATGTAGCTGTGTAGTCTTTATTAATCCACAAGGGATAATTGAAGAGTATTATAGCTTTGCCTTATAGATAAAGTGCAGATAAAGGAGGGTGAAACCCCTTATTAGGATCCATATTTTCAACAAAGGAAAATTCGTCCGGAAGAGATTTTGGTGGCAATAAGCCACCAATTAGAAGGTGAAAAAATATAATTTTTAGAATTTTGTAATATTTTTATAATTTTTTGAAAGTTTCCATTTTAACTTTTTTCTTGCTTCATATTGGTGGCTATGATTTTACCTTTCATTCCTTAATTCAACCTTAATTTTCTATGAAAATCCTCAAGTGTAATATATATTGAAAATAGCAGACATGTATAGATTAATGTCATTGTATGCAATTTCGTATGAAAGAAGAGAGATTTAGAAAAGTATTTGTTAATCACATGAAACTAACAAATATCTTCTTCGTTTATGCAATGATATTACTCATTCTTCTTCAGAGACATGGCTTATCCTAGCCCTGGTTGGTGGACATTTTCCTAAGATGCTGGAAGGTGCGCTGTTTAATCCACTGTCTGTCATATGGAAGATAGGCTTGTATTGAGTGATCATAACTGCAAATTTTCAATTGATATCAGGGCATATGCAAAGTATATAACAATCCAATTGGGCAAATTGAATCATCTTTTATATGCAAATATTCTATCTCATTGCTTATTTGTGTGTGCAAACTCAACTGATTCTGTGTCCGTTTGCAAAGAACAAAAATTTAGCTCCAGAAAAGCTGATGTTAGAAAATTTTGATTTGGAAGGATGGTAAACACACAATCTTAATTATGTAGACAAGAAAATTATATGGAGAACTAGAAAATCGATTATGTATACTTACACCAAGGCACTAAGGTCTTGAAGGCCATCTATAAAATTATACAGATCTGAAATATCATAGCTAAGATGTTGGATGGTTGGATAAAGGTCCTTTAGCTTTCTTTCATACAGAGCACAGATTCCTGAAAAACCAGACACGGCATTTAACAAGTATAGCATACTCAGAAAGAAAAGCTAACAACCAAAGTATGAATTTAGTAATAATGGCTTTCACCTCACAAATAGACAAAAAAAAGAAAGAGACTCGCTAAACAGGCAAGCATAAACGTCATAAAAAATGGCTACTACATTTCAACATTTCATACTCTTTAAAGCTAGAGGATGATGACTAGAAAGAAAAATCAATTTTTTTATATTGCTTTTTGGCAATTGGCACTATAGGCACTGTCCATATACATCGATTATTAATTACATCCTCTTGAATTTTTTTTCAACACTTTATACTATTTAAAGCTAGAGGATGACCATAAAAAAATATCAATTCTTTGATAACTGCTTTTTGGGATCATAGACATTGTCCACATACATCATATATTAATTACACCCTATTAACTGAAACAACCAACATCTAGATGGTGAAAACCTTGTTTACATAAGGATTGCATTATTCTTTGGCACTCTGCTCAAAATCATACAAAATACCCAATAAAGATTGCAACCTTCATAATCATTTTTTAAAAATTTGTACATGATATCTAGTTATGCAAACCAAATCATCATTTCTTTATTGACCTCGTTTTTTGCAAAAAAGCATGATTTTCTAAGACTGGACTTCCGCAGTAATCATTATGCAGCCTGCAGAAAACTAGTTAATCAGGTTTATCTCAAAGAAGAAACGATAACCATCTCTGGTCACAATCAACCAATGAAACTTCTCTTAAAAAGTGTATATTATTTGATGATGATGGTAATTTGGTGACCGATAAACTCATATTCACCCAGATACGGTACTGCCTCAAGATGAGTATGTGGTTAAAAGTTCACCTGCTACAATTACTAGCGCATTTTCATTATTTACCTTGATTTGCTTGAGTAAGCACTTAGTTTCCCCACTTCCGCATAAAAGCTAGAAGAGGTGCAGCTCTTTTCTTAATGTTAGAAACTGAAATATAAACACCGCATGTTAATAACGCATGACTTACCATGCATTGCTTGGCTGATGGAATCATAGTCCTTGAAGGTCCTGGTAGCTTTGTTTGGAGACGTCTGCATCAGAATTATGGTGTGCCTGTTAGCCTGCATAAAACATTAAAATTTATATTAGCGCAGCCAAAATGTGGCATCTAAGATTGATGACAAGAATCATATTCTAAGAAGTGACACACAGCTTCTCCATAACCGTACTTATTTGGGCCGATCCTATAGATAATAATGAAACCTAAAATTTAATAGGTTTTTAATCTATATGATTTATATCCATATCAAACATATAAAGGAAGTAAGAAGCACAGCCACAATTTCACATGTGATAATGAATAGCAAAGAGAGTAGAGAAACATATTTGTTACCACTACTTCTTTTATACCCCTTGTGGTTTCCAACATCTCCATCGAATCAGGTACAACAACACCTCACAGTGGACACACACACAAGGAAAACAATAATCAATCTCGCTCACCTAGACTAGAACACATGAATATCATCCTATCATGATCAATCTCGCTCACCTAGACTAGAACACATGAATATCATCCTATCATGATTACATTAGCAAAAAAAGAAAGAAAAAAAACAACAAGACTCAACCTTTCAAAAGCAAACAGCATCTTTAAGATGAGACCCAACCAAATAAAAACAAACCCAATATAATTAAAATTAAAATTAAATAAAATAAAAACATTGGGAGGAGACAAATCACCGCACGAACTGTTCCCAAAGACAAGAACTTTAACAACACAAAATCTGACAAAACAAATGATATCAATGAAAACATATAACTAAGAGGAAAGATCAAAAGGTGCTTAGAATATAACCATTCAGTCGAGCGAAGAAGAAAGCGATAGAGTAGAAGCTCCGACCACTCGCCGGGGAAGAAAGTTTGAAGCTTTTTCTCTTCCGGCGAGACGAAAAATGGGCCGAAATCCATTTTTCATGGGCCTCCCTCCCATGGGATTTGAGCCCAATGCCAAAGCCCATAACACAGATTTCACTTGTTATTTATTTATTTATTATTATTTGTTCATTACATGCAAATTTTAATCGGTAGGCTTTGAATTTGTTTTGGAAGCTCACTTCTATGTATTTTTGTGCCCCTTCCTCTCATATATTTTATAAATCAAATAAAATATTTTTTCTTTCGAAGAAAAAAAACTACATATTGAAATCTTATATATTTTTTAGTCATAGATTAACAATTTCTTAGGTCTCGATAAAATCACTGTGCTTGAAGTCCTAGAAATAGATACAATTATTTTTAAAAAATCGAACTACAAGTCGGGTCAAGTAGCCATAGGCTTCCGTTTGTTTGGTTTGAAAAATAAATTGAGTCTTTAGCTTTATTGCAATGCAAAAACTAAAGCCTTACGACATATTTAATGTGACATGGAGTCAATTTGGGAGGTTTTTAAAGCTAAAAGACGTTGGTTAGTCAAGCTTTAGACATGATCAAATTTGTTCATAACAAGCGTAAATGCAAACATATCAAGAAATACACCTAATGTTCATCAACCAATGTGATAATTGTAATTGAACTTAATGAACCAATATTGGTAATCACAACTATAGTAAACACATAAAATTTTAACAAAATATTAGATTTTGAGAAAATTTGTGCTAAAAATTTAGTACTAGTGAAATTAAATTTGAACCGTACCCGAATTAAATGTGGTATACAATCAACTCACATGGTATGATAAGATATTTAAAACATGAATACTATAGCTTTCAAAGTTCTAATTACACATTTTTTAATGAAAATATTTAATATCAGGAAGCCACGTGGAGACCCAATAGAATATTAAAATATAATCCGAGATCCAAATCCTTAATTAAATATTACCTACATTAAGATTTTGGACTAACACATGTTTCAACGCAGTTTGTTAGCACTAATCACCGCCCCTTGAGTCTTGGACACCCACAATGGCCGTCACAGCCGCCGCCGCCGGCGACCCACCATGACGGAGCCCCGCTGTTCGGGCAGCCCGTCCGGTGGCTGTGCATGCTCTGCGAGGAGCTCGGCGGCAGCTTCGTCGCCGGCGTCGTCCTCGTCCATGGCTTCAACCAAGGCTTCCTCGGCTCCTTCTTCAAGGTCGTCTCCGATTTCTATTGGAAGGACGTCCAAAAGGTGCAGCCTTCCCAGGTCCAGCTCTTCGTCGGCTTCTAATACCTCCCATGGATACTCAAGCCCCTCTGGGACCTCCTCACCGACGTCTTCCCCTTCTCCGGCTACAAGCGCTGCCCCTATTTCCTCCTCTCAGGTGATCTAAAGTCGTCGTCGTCTTCTTCTCTGGTTCGAAAAAGGTTGAGTCTTTGATCGTTTTTTTTGAGGATACATGGATAGGTGTGTTGGGGGCGGCGTCCGCATTGACGATATCGATGCACGGGAAAATGCCGGTGGTGTTCGCCAACGTTTGCTTGATCGGAGTGACGGCGGGGACGGCCATCGCCGAGGTGGTGATCGATGCGTGCGTGGCGAGGAATAGTATCAAACGGCCGGAACTGGCGCCGGCAATGCAGAACCTTTGCGGGGTGAGCGCCGCCGTGGGAGCTCTGCTTGGGTACTCCACCAGCGGCGTCTTCGTTCACAAGCTCGGTGCTCAAGTAAAAATGCATTTGATTGATCTTCCTCCTATAGTATACGCCATGAAAGCTCGAATCTTGTTCACAGTTTGAGGTTGTTGTTGCAGGGAGTGCTGGTGCTGCAGGCCGTGCCGTGGGCGGCGTTGATACCTCTGGCATTGATGATTCACGATCCGAGGACGCTTCACAACCCAATAACCAAGAAGAAGGTGATGATGGTTACCTTCTCTGATTTGGCATTGCTACTACATCTCTTATTGGAGAAGATCGAAACTTTGAATGGCTTAGTTGCAGGTTTTGGACAGAGTCGCCGCGCCATGGCGGGAATGGGAAGAGCCATCACCTGCCCGCAAATCTGGAAGCCCTCCCTCTTCATGTTCCTCTCCATCTCCCTCGCCGTGAGCACCCACGAAGGCCACTTCTACTGGTACATCGACTCCAATGCCGGCCCTGCATTCTCCCACGTGATCTGCTACATCCCACCCTGCTACAAAACACTCCACTCCATCTCTTGCAATCTCTAACTTCTGTTAATAGGAATTCGTCGGAATGATATATGCCATCGGCCCAATCGCGTCCGTCGACGGCGTGCTCATCTACCAAAAGCTGCTCAAGGAGTACCCGTTCCGGCTCCTCCTCCTCCTCTTCGCCCAGCTGCTCTACTTCTTCTCCGGCACGCCGGACCTCTCCTTCGTCCTAAGGTGGAACCTCAAGCTCGGACTGCCGGACTCCGCGTTCGTGGCGCTGGAAGAGAGCTGCTCGCGCTTCGGGAGCAAGATCAGGTGGAAGCCCATGCATGTTCTGAGCGCAAAGCTCTTCCCCTTGGGCATCGAGGGCACCTTATTTGCCCTGTTGATGTGCATTGATAGCGTCGGAGGTCTCATCTCCAAATGGGGAGGTGGGCTTCTCCTCCACCTGCTCCGGGTGACGAGGACCAACTTCGATAATCTGTGGTTGGCGATGTTGGCGAGGAACGTGTTGAGGCTGTGGACCTTGGCCTTCATCTTCCTCGTCCCGGCGCTAAGCAGAGCGGGTCTTTGCTTCCATCGTATCTTGTGGGCAAGGTGGAGAGGGAGGAGGAGAGTGTTGAGCTTGTAGGTAACATTCACAGTGATGATTCATCTCAGTTTCAATGAAGACCAAAATTTTTTTCTTCTGCCGAGCAAACTGGTTGTGGTTGTTTGTTTGTAACACTCAATAGCTACACTACTCACTCAATCAACAGTTTCTCCCATATCAGTTTTTATGTAAATCAGAATTGAAATGCACAAGTAGAGAAAAATATAAGAAACAGCAATGTGACATTCAAGATAGTTAATGGGAAATTGTAGTAAGAATTAACATTAGAAAATAAGAAAGCTAGAAGATGCAATGTGCTTGATAAAAATATGGTAGAACATCCCAATCATCAACAGTTGGAATACATCTTTCAGAAATTTTAGTTTAATTTTCTTCACAATAAAATATTTATTGATGTATAATTATTTCAATCTACTTCAACAAATATGAGACCCTAATTTTTTAAAATAGAATGTACGCATTAATTCGTCTAATATGAAGCATTGTAAATGGAAGATCAAGCAATCTCGAAGATAATAAAGTTTCTACCTTAATTAGCTCGACTTGAACACAAATAAATAAATATTAATGTTGCCAAAACTTGTAGGGCGATAGACTTCAACGTTTTAAAGAAAAATAGGTTTTAATTTTAATAATTTGAAGTAAAAATCTCCGGACTCTAATCACTCAAACTCAATCACAAATTTTTAACTTTCACCTCTATTATAACTTAACTTTACTTCTCTTTGAACGTTTTATTTCATTTGAATCCACCTTATTATTATCACCATTATATATTAACTTATCTAGCAATCACTTTATATAACCCTAAATATATTACATTGGTAATCAAACAATAATATTAATCAAATTTATGTATACCTTAAATACCATAATTACTATATAAAATAAACCAAACTCGAAAAAATCAAAATAACCCCATAATCACATGAGCGGGAAAAACCGGTAACAAATCTCCATCGCCGGCGCCACCACCGTGCCCCAGCTCCGCCGCCTCCTTGTCGCCGGCGACCTCGACGCCAACCTCCTCCTCGCCACCAAGCTCGCCGCCGCCTCTCCGAGCGCCGCCGGCCTCGCCCTCCACTTCCTCCCCTCCCCGGACCTCTTCCTCCACGACGTCCTCCTCCGCGGCCTCACCCGCAATGCCCTCCCCGCCCACGCCCTCTCCCTCTATCTCCGCCTCGGAGCCGTTTCCGCCGGCGGCGACTCCCCCATCCCTGGCCGGCTCCTCCAAGCCCACTCCGTCGTCGGTGGCTTCCAAGGCGACGCCTTTATTGGGTCCGCACTGGTCGGCTTCAACCTCAACTTCTCAGAGGTGGGCGATGCTTAGAAGGTGTTCGATGGAATGTATGGGCGGGATACGGTCGCGTGGAACACCTTCATCTCCAGCCTGGTGAAAGGTTGCAAGTTTTTACCGGCATTGCAGGTTTTCCAAAGAATGGTGCTTTCCGGGGCACGGTGCAATTCGGCTACCATGGCCCCAGTTCTGCCGGCGGCGGAGCTGCAAGAGCTTGATTTGGGGAGGATGGTGCATTGCTTGGGAACGAAGGTGGGGCTGTGCAATCATTCATTCGTTGTCACGGGTTTCATCTTGGTGTACTTGAAGTGTGGGGAGACCGGTGATGCGAAGGCTGTGTTTGGATTGATTGGTGAGCCGGACTCGATTGCTTGGAACGCCATGGTTTCTGGGTGTGCTTTTGTCGGGGAGATTGAAGTTTCTCTCGATCTTTTCCAAAGGTTGCAAATTTATGGCCTACAGCCTAGTTCAAGCATGCTTGTGCTGTTTCACTGGCATATTTGCATTGAAAAATTTAATAGCCAATTTTTTAATTTTTAATTTACTAATTATTGATGTTTCGTATTTTAATTACGTTTTTTTCTATATTAATTTAATAAGATGATTTTTTAATTACGATTATAATTTTTTTATAAAAGAAAATTTTGTGAATGTTAAATAAAATATTCTCTTGAGAGTTTTGAGTACATTTAAAATATAAAGAGAATTTTGTTATTATCTCAAGTCGAAGTTGGGGATTGCAATTCAAGGTAAGAGGTTGATCTATATTTATTTAAGGTGTATATAATTTTTTGAATGTCTCATATATTGTTTTTTTTTCAAAAGTTATAATTTTTAAATCTTGTTGTTAGTCTAATTTGTATTGAGAGAGTTTTTTCAAATTGTATTTTCAATATTTGATTGTAAGAGAGTTTTTTAATTAAAGTTGATTTTTTTTCTAATTTAGAGGAAAATTTCCATTCATTTTTATTTTGGTGTGGTTAATTTTATCTTATAATTGTTTTATTTCATCTTGAGGGGATATATTTTTGGGTTGATTCCACTAGAGCGTATATTTCCCAACAAGCATCATTAAAACTTTGATTCTTTTTTATTTTTATGTTTGTCTTAGTTTTGGATAGTAGCCTTTTGTGTCAAGATGAAAGATGAAAAATATATTAAAATAGTCGTCATTAAGGGTAAGTCTAATTGACATTACTGGAAGGGTCGTATGATTGATTACTTATTCACTAAAGATTTATATAATCCAATTCTCGGGTCTCTTGAGTCGTCGAATTCTAGTCCACCGTTGAATGCTACTTCGGTTGTGACTGACGAAGAGAGTTTTTTGATTTCTCCTCTGCCTACTGTTAAAGCTGAGTTAAGTGTCACGGTTGAATGGATCAAGATGGACAAAAAGTGAATAGCTTTGATCAAACAATGGATAGAATAGAGCATATATCATCACCTGACCAGAACAAAAAATGTCTAAGGAGCTTTGGGATAAATTCTTGTATATGTATAAGAGAAACACTCTTGAGAATCGGAATCTGTTAGTCAGAAGCTTGATGAATCTTCTGTAAAAGGATGAAACATACGTTAGTGACTACATTAATGAGATGAAAGGTATATTAACGTAATTGTCTAGTTTGAATATGTCCTTGATAATGCTTGATAAGTTTGTCTATTATTGAATACTTTACCGGAGTCCTTAGAACCTTTTATTATTTCTTTGAATAATTCTGACAAGCAATTGACTCTTGATATCGTTTCAAATTGTCTCTTGAG
>JAURVB010001098.1:0-116892 GCA_033002965.1 Piper betle
CAATGTATATACCATAAGGTTAGTGAGAGTAAGATTATTTTTCATGTATAATATGTTGATGATATATTGTTTGCAACTAATGATATGAGATTATTACATAAAGTAAAAAAGTTTCTCTCTGAACATTTGATATGAAGGATATGGGTGAATTGTCTTATGTCATTTGCATTAAAATTAATAGAGATACATCTTAAGGTGTCTTTGGTTTATTTCAAAAGGCCTATATCAGTAAGGTTCTCGAGAGATTTCAAATGAGTAATTGTACATCTTTAGTAGCTCCCATAATAGAAGACGACAATTTTAATTCGGATAAATGTCCGAAGAATGATCTTGAGAGAGAATAAATGAAAAACATTCTATATGTTTCAGCTGTTGGAAGCTTTATATATATATGCAAGTTTGTACAAGACCAGACATTGCATTTGTTGTTGGAATATTAGGGAGATATCAAACTAATCCTTACATTAAACATTAGAGATCTATAAAAGAAAGTTATAAGGTACCTTCAAGGAACCAAAGATTACATACTTATATATAAGAGATCTTCTAATTTGGAGGTCATTAGATACTTGGATTTGGAATACACTGGTTGCACTGATTCTTGTAAATCCACATCTAGATACATCTTCATGCTTGCTAACGGAGTTGTATCATGGAAAAGTGTAAAATAGACTTTAGTTGTCATTTATACTATGGAAGCCGAATTCATTGCATGTTTTGAGGCTACATCAAAGGCTATTTGGTTGAAGAGTTTCATGTCTGCCCTTCGAGTTGTTGAGTCCATTTCAAGGCTATTGAAGATGTATTGTGATAATTCTGCTGTTGTTCTTCGCTGAAAATAATAAAAGTGGAAGTTGAAGCAAATACATCGATACTAACTTTTTAACAATTAAAGAGCACATCAAAGCAAATGAAGTACTCATTGAACGCATTAGCATTGAATTGATAATTACAGATCCTTTGACGAAAGGTATGCCACCAAAGATGGCGAAGGATCATGTAGCTCGTATAGGACTTGTTGAATTTCAAGCTTGATATGTGATGCTAGATATATAGTATGTTATTTGTTAAAACTTTACTATTTGTTTATCTTCTCATGATGAGTGTATACATTATATTAAGGAACGACAAAATTGTTATATATATATATATATATATATATATATATATATATATATATATTTGAACCCGAATAAATATTGTAGGTTTATTCATAAAGTTTAAACCATACTGTGGCTTCTTAAGAGTATTTTACATTATAATACATAAAAAGTAATACTTGACTAATGATGACTTGCTGTTACGATTCATGTATAATATTTTTCTTTTAAATATTTTGGATAATATTATCCATTGTGATATATGTTTGAACCAAGTGGGAGAATGTTAGAATTTTATTTTAATTGATGTGATTATCATATATATGGTTTATATATTATAATCCAAATATATTAATTAGTAATATATTAAGGATAACCCCCGTAGGGTGGTTATTCTTGTAACTTTATGATGAGAGAAGTTATATACATTGTTTTTCCTAGTGGTCCCTATTTTGGGTATTACTAAAAAATTCTATCGTGGAAGTATAATTTATTTATTGTAAATATATTTATGTTTAATTTACACATTCTACCAACAAGTTTCGTTTTTTTCGGTTTGTTGTTAGCAGGGGTGAAAGAGGTTTCAATCGATCCACACAAGGATCTGATCACAGTGAAGGGCACCATGGACGCCAAAGAGCTGCCCGGCTACCTCAAGGAGAAGCTCAAGCAGAGCGTGGAGGTGGTATCTGCGAACTCCGCCGGCAAGAAGGAAGACGAGAAAGACAAGGACGGCTAGTACTACGACTGCCATGGTGAGGTTAGCAAGGAGTATGTGTATTCCCCTCATATCTTTAGAAATGAGAATCCTTATGCTTGCTCTGTAATGTAGGATATTATTGAATCAATCTTCAAGACAATATGGTGGGGACATTATAAGAGATTTATATTCATAAAACTTTGTTAGATATATAGTATTAGAGTAATTAAATAGAAATGTTGATGAAGTAGTATATATATACTTCGATCGGAGTAGATTGTATGTGTTTGTTTGATGATGTTTCTTGGCATCGTTCTTCTCCATGTATGCAATTAGGTTAATTCAATTAGTTAATAAAAACTTGAACTGATAAACTTCTGGTTTGGATATGGTACCAGACTACCAGTAGCCAATAGTCAGAGGAGGACAGGGCGTGATCATGAGTCAAAATTTTGCAATGTTAGTACTGATTGAATTCAGAAGACTGGGTCATTCATTAATTTAGAGCTTTCGTGATCTTTAACAGTTTAAGCTACCAAAGAAGTTTTAAAGCAATTATATGTCTTCGTGTGTCTATATGCAAAAGAATGCAGAAGCAAATAATATTGCAAATGAAAATAGCTACCTTAGAAGTTTGTTTTAGATGAATTTTGAATGAGATGCACAAAGGAATACGTAATTCACACCAAGTCTAAGTACTGATGCTTGTTGTCTTGGACCAAGTTACATGCAGGTATCATTGTATGCTAAATTTGTTCATGCATATCAAAGCAGCACTTTTCCTACTGCAAAGGTGAAGAAACGTTTAGTAGTTTACAACAACCCAAGTGCTCAAAAGATGTTTTAAAAAGTTAAGAGATTTTGCAATCTGCAGGTATAAAGACTAAATGAAGCAAAGCTGTTTAAGCAAAACTGCTTTGTTGAACGAGAGTTATTTTACTCGGTAGGGATGGCCATCCCGTTTTGTGTGACTAAGCATCAAGGTAATTATGTGTGATCATATTATTCATGATTCATGAAGAAGATGAATACCCATACTGATGTTATATCCTCAGTGTTAATGTAGAGGTAATCAACTACATGTAACGATCATATATCAACCATTTTGCATCCAATATATGAATTTAACGATGTATGGTATGTAATAACTGTTTATTGAAATCAATGGTGAGGCGCTGTCCCAAATAGTAGTTTTCTTTCGTTCAAAAAAAAGTTTTCTTTTATACTTAGTTTGAAGAATATCAGAACTTAACACCAAGAATAGTAAAGAGAAGGTCAATATTATACGAGGTTAGGGAAACAACTCAAAATTTGCAACAATCCATGAAACAACTAGAGTTTGAAGTTGTTGGTTTATGCTTCCTCCCACAATCACAAGAGATTAAGATGATTATGGTTTCGTCTTCTGTTGCTAGTGGGCACTGATCGACAGCGATACCAGAAACACTGTTTTAGCAAGAGAACTTTATGAATTCAAGCTACGTCACCAAAAAAATCGACAGATCAGTAGCTGTTCATGGCCGCCCTGTTGTGAGATGAGGCATATAGCGAGAGAAATCAAATATTAGACCAGCTCTGAAGCTTAAGCATTACATAACCAAAAGCTGATCATGAACATTAACATTAATTTGACATCACGCAAGCTGCAACAAACACCCAACACTTGACAAGTTAAATAAAACTCTTCTAAAGCAAATTAACCAGAGTACACACTCTAGCTATAGCTCACACAGGTACACACACATATATATATACCTATATATATAATGCATGATCATATATGCATACTCCTAGCTTGAGGCACCACCACCAAGGGCACATCCTTGAGCAAAGCCAGTCCAAACTTATCATGCATGTCCAAGTCCTCCGGCCGCATCCCCGCCGGCAATCTCCAGTCGAACGAGTGAACCAGCGATGCCAATATCAACCTCACCACCCTGGTCGCCAGCGTCATCCCAGGGCAAATTCTCCGGCCGGCGCCGAACGGTATGTACTCGAAGTCGTTCCCTTGGTAGTCCACCTCCGAACCTAAGAACCTCTCCGGGCAAAACTCGAGCGGGTCGTGCCATGTCTTGGGATCCCTACCAATGGCGTAGGTGTTCACCATCAACTGGCAACCCTTTGGGACGGTGTAACCCATTATCTGGCACGTCTCGGTGGCGCGGTGGGGGAGGAGGAAGGTCACCGGCGGGTGGAGGCGAAGGGTCTCCTTCATGCAGGCGTGGAGGTAGGGAAGGTTGGGGAGGTGGGATTCTTGGACGGGGGTGTTCTTGCCGACGACTTCCCCGAGCTCTTGTCGGAGTTTGGCAAGCTTGTCGGGGTGGCGTAGTAGCTCCGCCATTGCCCATTCTATGGTGGAGCTGCTGGTATCTGACCCTGGTCCAAACGTTTCCTGTTTGAAGAAGCGTTTATCTTATTATGTTAAGAGTATCCGCTAGTAACAGGTCTCAAATTTTAAATTATATATTTATTAAGAAGTAAATTATATAAGCTTTCAGGTTTAGTATTTTATCTTCTAAAACATTGGCTAAGAAATGAAGTAGCATGGATGAGCTTACCAAAAGCAAGGCGTCAATTTGAGGATCGGTAAACCCAGAATCAATCAAAACCTGTAAGAAATCGTTATTGTGTGCTTGCAGACCACCGCTGTTCCTCCTCTCCTTGACGATGCCAGCCCAAGAAGCATTCATCCTCTTCACACACTCCCCCGTCTCCTTCCTCAACCCTTGGAAATCCGACCCACTCAATATCGGATACAAATCAGCAAGATTAGGGACGGCAGCCAAGATCATTAGCTGCCTAATCATCCCCTTGATACCCGTATTATTGTCACTCTTATCTTCATAATCGTACACATCTTTGCTAAATATGAGCGCCCCCAACACATTCAGAATTGCACCAAAGATCACGTCGGCGAACATTACCTCTTGGCCCTCCCGCCGGCGGAGGTAACCGACGAGCTCGGCCACCTTCCTCTCCCGCACGGTCGACTGCAAGTCGAGCATCTTGAGGGAGAACAGCTCCGTCCTCCATACTTTCCTGATGAGCTTCCAGTAGTCGGTGCAATCTGCCCACACCATGGAGTGCTCAATATAGCCCGGGATGCGGGTGCTGTGGGGGGCGAAGCGGCCGGAGAGCTCGCGGTCGTGGGTCTTGAGGACCTCCATAGCGGCGGTGTGGGTGGAGGCGACGACGACGGGCTCGACGCCGAACTTGAGCAGCATGAGGGGGCCGTGGAAGTTGGCGAGCTTGCTGAGCTCCAAGTGGGGCTGCTTCTTGAGCTTGGGGAGAAGGGTGCCGATGAGCGGCCATGCAAAGGGGCCCGGTGGGAGGTTTTTCCGGCGGCGATTGGCGAGGAAATGGTAGAGAAGAGGAATGAAGAAGAGAAGGAAGATTATGGACGCCATTGGTGTGAAGCTTGCTAGCTAGATTCACTTACCAGTCTCAAGAACTTTATATAACACACAAGTGCTAATGGTATGAAAATTCTAACTCTAGGTATGAATTTACTAAAATAATGGATTAAAGAAAAATAATAAAGGGTAGGAGAAGATCGATTGATTTAATCAGGAGAAAAACAAAAAGAATCAGTGTCTTTTATTTGATTCTTATTTATATTCTTATCATGGACGGTGAACTTACGTAAACAAAAAAAAACTACATTGTTTTTATTATTTTTTTAAATTTATTTTAATGGACTTTAATTCATTGAAAATAATTAAGGCTAGTTCTTTGAATTACAATTCGAAGGAAAGATACTACTTGGTATAATTAGATCTTAATAAAGATCGCAACTTAAGCATCACTCTTATTCAATTTTCAACCATCATGTTTTAAGACAAAATATAACATCAATATAAAAATTATCTATTAGATAACAGTCCGAAACATGCAAAGAAAGTAACGACTTTTCAGCAATACATAATTAGAGAGAGATTAATTAATCAAATATATGTTGACCTCCGCCGGGAATTTTGAGGTAGACTTGGCATCCCACGTGTTAGGAAGCCACTCTTCCCATGGATGTCTCGTGGATAATTTGACCCAATGGTCTTGAAGTCCATCTCAGCTCCTGCGTCAAAACTATGCCCAATATGCCAAAAGAAACGACAAAGTTGCCGGTAGAGACTAGTTTGAACAAGACCCATCACTAATGTTGTGTTTGGCATGGTGAATAGGCACAGTGTAAGTGTGTAACAGAACCATGGAATATGATGCATGGCATGATGAATAGAGCAATGTACCCGAAAGGGTATGGACGTGGGAATAATGGGAGCTTTTGCAGTTCATGTAAGTTACAGTAGATTGAGCCTGGTTTGTCAAGTGTAGATATGTTAGTTTTGTAAATACAATAAGAATCACTGATCCATTGAAAAAGCTTTGGCTTCATCTTTACAAGACTATCATGTATTTATCGTCTCTCTCAATCTCCCATGTTCATCTATCTTAACATCACCCTTCCACCCTATTTTGCACAACAGTTGCATTAAGTCATTAGCAACCGACAAATTGTGTTCTGTAACTGGTGTCTATGGATTCATCCGTTTGTCCTGGCTTCCAATTCCACAGACCAATTTAGCCGTTTTTTAACATTGTAATCACTGTCTTTACCTGGTCAGTGTAACGTGCTTAGCACGGCGGATTCAAGAATGAAAGTATATGAAAAGAATAAACGTATCTAATCAAGTGCCCAAGACAATATATGCAATATTAAATGATACAAAATAGTTTAACCAGTAGTCAGGGTTGTTAATTGTTACGAAGTATTAACTGCTTCTGGTGAATAAATGAAATTTTGCTTGTAAAAAATTGGATCATCTCAATTATATAGAAACTGAGTTGTGTTTGTTGTTTATGGGCATTATAATGTATAACTATGGGGGAAAAATAACCCCTTTCCCCCTTGATTGCCATTTCTCTCGACCTGTGAAAAGTAAAAACATATAACAGATCAAATTACTAATAAATTCCAAAACAAAGGAATGTATGTGTCGAGAAAGATCTAGTCACCAGTGCATTTTCAATCGCGGAATTTAGCATTCTTTGAGGTTTTAAAAGTTTCTAAAAACTGCTTAGCCATTTGTAGTTCCCGCTTCTTTCGTGCTCTACCCCATTGGCGCTTAGCAGCCAATATCTCAATTTTGCGAGGTGCAGCTCGGCTGGCTGCATCAGTGTTAAGGAAAGCGAGACGAGACCTCCTTGCACTAAAATCAACCAGACTCACAGTGTTCATATTGCGCGCAATATATAAGTACTTCTGCTGCGAGGAATGGGTAACCAATCTTTTGCCGAGATTCTCATCCTGAGACATTAGACAAAAAGAAAATAACTAAACATAATACATGCGAAATATCAGGAAGAAAACATGCTGCTCAACTTCATGAGAATCTATTAGCCCAACATTATGCAGAACGGGGTCCTAGCCAGATTATGACAGACGGTAATTGAACTTGCCATGCTTCCAACAATGAGTATACTGTCCATCAACTTCGGATTCTCTCGTAATGACAAGACATTTACGCTATTACTCACTTTTTCATCAGTGTTTCAACAACCCAATTTTTAAGCAGCTCATTTTCCATGCCTCTTCTCCTTTCGCACATAAAAAATGATTAACACATACCCACCCAAATTCCCAACAGAAAGATAAAGAAAATTCATCTGTGCTTTCGCAGCAACACTATCGGCCAAAGTGCCATAAGAATTGGCTAGATATTTGGTAGCAGCACTGTCCATTGCACCAGGCACAACTTCCCACCATGCGATTTTTTCATGCGAACATATTGCTGTGCAAGCACCGTAAATGATGCCGGATCCCATCCTTCTGCACCAAAAATGCGAAGATTATGAGTAATACAATCATTTGCTGGTATCAACTTGCCAGACATTCTAGCTGCATAAAATGCATCTTCCACCATGCTGCCTGCCAATGAAACATGAAAATCAGTAGCCTTTTAATTTCAATTAGATTAGATAAAAAGCAGCTATAGCTGACTACATACACCTACGTTGCAGTGACTGGAAACAAGATCCAACAATGAATAACTTACCTTCTGTAATAGTGATGCAGCCTGGATGATCTTCACAAACAACATGGTCTCTAGAAATGCTTTCAGTGGTTTTGGCCGATGGATCCATTGCAAAGGGGGCGAATACCACTCCATGAAGAAAGAACTTCTGATCGTCGCACCTAATATTTTTTTGAAGTATATTATATAGAAGTGAAAAATTAGCTTATCTTCATAAACAAGTATTTCTTATTTTGAGACAATGCAACTCCAAAATGAATACAGGTGGTAGCTGAAATCCCAAATATGAAGTCATACAACTTGAGGCCCAACCAGTAACAGACAGCCTCAAACCAATCAAAGCATGGCAAAAAATGTGGAGCATTATCAATGACTTGTTTACGCCCTTCAAGGGCATGAAAAACTAAATATAGCTGTCCGTGATCAAAATTGAAGACCGCTTTCACCAAATATCGGACCCCTGCATCAAAAAAGCTCCCAGCTATAAAATTCATATGAGAAATACAGCTAAAATAGCTGGTGCATAAATTTCAAAATTTCACCCACTGAAATACAAGCTTACACTTTAATAACAAAAACCAAGTGTGGGGCTTCTGTTGCACAAAGAATATGTAGAAATGAAGAATTATAAAGACAAATGCATGGACACATTTGTATGCATAACTGAAGAATGGCCAACATCCAAATAGACAACTAAAGTCTAATTTCAGGCAGACTGTCCTCTTATATACCAATGGACAGCAAACAAGCCATACAAAAAAACAAAAAAAAATCTAGTGCTGCGCGCATGCATCTAACACCTTGTCTTTCATGAGTAGGCCACATCTCTGATGAAGTGACGCTGAAAGGAGCCTGTATAAACTATAATAACTAGCAAGCATTTGAACCAAAGTTGCATAAATTAGAATCGAAATCGGAATAGGTTTTTGAGGGAGTCAAATTCGAAATCGGAATCGGTCTAAATCAGACAGGAATCAGTTCAGTTAAATCAGTCTGAATAGGTCCAAATCAGTTATATATAATAATTTGACAACTCATAACATAAATATATAAAAATTAGATATTGATGTCATTTTGATATTATTGTATGTATTATATTTTATGATATTTTTTAATATTTTTTAAGATTTTTTTTGAATTATTTAGAGTTAGTTATTATTTTTTACTCTATTCGGATACGAGTCAAGTTTTAATTACGAGAATGCCACTGAGTGTTATTTCTTTCCCTCGCCCTTTCTCTCTTGCATCCACCCTCTTTCCCCGTCGCAGCCGCCGCCACTACCGCGCCCCCCTCCCCCCATACCAGACCCGCCCCGCCCCGCCCCACCCCGCGCCCGCCGTGCCATGCCCCCCTCCCCCAAACTCGCACCGCCCCACCCCGCCCTCACCCGCCCCGCTCCACCCTCCCCCGCTGCCCCTCGCCTTGCGTCCACCGCACCCCACCTCCCCCCACCAGCCCTGCCTTGTCCCTTCTCATCGCCGCTGCCGCTGCCGCCGCCGCCGCGCCTGCCCCTTGCACCCGGAATCAACCGATTTGGGCCGATTCCAAATCGGCTCGAATCGGCCGATTCACAGACCGATTCGAATGAAAACCGATTAAATGGATTTTTTAATCGGTTTTTCTCCGATCTGAGTAGAATCGGCGATTTATGCAACCCAGATTTGAACAATCAGAACGACTCAACACATAACAATTTTATCTTCCAATTTTACATAGCATCCATAAATGAGGCCCAAATGAAGATATATAAACTAGCCATCAAAAGGCTTCAAGAAGCTAAAAGTAAAGTAACCAATAACATTAACAAATTATTACCAACTCCAGGCCAATTCTTACGCTAAAACATAATCACATTAACAAACTTCAACTAAAACTTTCAGAGAACCAATTCAGATCTACCCCATACTTGGCCCTTTTCACCTCCACACTTGATAAAACAATTGGAATTATAAAAAGAGAGCAAGCAATGGATCAAATTTTCATTCCGTGACATAGAAAAATTAACAACAAAATAAAAATTTCAACAAAATTAACAACATAGAACGTTAACGGCGAGTGTCGCGCATTTTTGGCGAAGCTCGGGACTTTGTATGGAGACGGGGAAGCAAGAAGGTTCGCGAAGGTTGAGTTGTGTATTAGATTGAATCTAATTTACAGACGTTAAGGTTTTACATTAGCAACTCGAGTTTATGTTAATTTCTTATAGTCATAACTATCGTTTAGTTTTTTATTCTTAATTAAAACTAATAAAAAGCCAGTAATTTATTTATCATAAAATGTGTATTTTGGTAAGGTTAGTTTAAAGTTCTGAGCCTCTGACTTTTATACTAAACGTTCAAACTTAATCCATATTATTTAGGGTGGAACTTCAAATGATTTAAGTTCTCTGAATTTGATTTTGGGTGACATTTCCCCCGCTTTTAATTTCTTGTAATTCACTAAAATGTCTATTGCTATTTGGTAAAATATAAATATTTCATTTGTGAGCACTTTTTTGACATTATTTGTCCAAATATAATATCAATGCTATATTTTTTGTAGATGAATACTCCCTTCATAAAACTCATTTAACCCTCGCATGACAGACCTGAATTTTCACAAAACAAGCAGGTCTATAGAGGATATTTACCCTTATAAAAATATATATTGCTTAGACCAAGCATCAAATCGAGTCTATATCATTTTATTGACTTGTGCTATAATTAATACATGCTTCTAAAATTCAATTTTCTAACCAAGCCTTTCACACATGGGGATTTGTGATGGTTAATGCACCTCTCAAAATTGAAGTTGGAAGTGGTTAATGTTGATATTTTCCTATATTATTATTTTTATCAAATTAAAACACGAACACGTGTAGTCCCCAAAGACACAAACTCTCCCTAAAACAGATCTTTGCCGGGATTAGCACAGAAGTCTGACTCTTATCTCGAAAACGACATCAGCATGGCCGTGCGTGCTACCGGGGAGTCGGTAGATGGGCCCCAGAAGGTCGGCGGCGAGGAAGTAGCCGTGCGGCCACGGCCATCGGCCTTGTTGAGGTGGTCCTTGCCGGGGGCGGACGCGACGGCGAGGCGGCCTGCGGCGCCGGGGAGGCGCCCATGAACGGGGAGGAGGGGAGCAGAAAGGAATGGGCCGGCGGGTATGCGGGCGAACTAGGATTTGTATTCGGGCATGCGGAGCCTTCTGTGTTATTTGATTTTACGTTTTGTGGGCTCGCACTCTGTGTTTGAGCTTAATTCCTAAATAATAGTATATTAGACTATTTTTTAATCGTAAATCATTCATAATAATATTATAAACATTCAAGAATGTATCCATGATTTTGATTAGAGCCTTTATATATTAGAGCTTCAGCTCATCTACAACATCTATTTGAAATCATTTAGTATTTTAGTACATAAAATCTACATAGATGAATGTTAAAATAAATAATTAAAGTAATTATAGATTTTAAATCGATCTAATGTTTTTCACTCTAGCACCTTAATTATTAAAGTAACTATAATAAAATTTTATTTTAATATATCTTTAATTTTTACATTTTTAAAAATATATATATGAAAATGTATCATATTTGTGTAAAAAAGATAAAAAATATATGAACACCCTATTTATGCACTCTATATGAACATCTTACTTGTATATATACATATATACAATCCCATTGCGTGAGACCCACTAAAATAGATTCAAAGTATAATTGTAACTCATATAAATTATCTGTTGTATAGAACCTTAATTTTTCCCTTTTGATTAATGTTATAAACGTCTCATTTATAATTCAGTCAATAGCATTCACTATAACTATTTATTTGTTTTAAGAATGTACTATAAACAATATTATAATTGAGTTTTTAACATTTTCCATTTGTTACACGATTAATATATAGCTAAATTTTTACTGCTTTATATATTATAAAATAGTAATATTAAACGTTGTTAAAAATTACAATTATCTAAAATACATTTTCGCATATAAAATATAAAACTTTCTAACTATTCCAAATATAGTAAACTAGTATTACAAATAAAAAAATATGTAAATAAAAAACCTAAATTGAATAATCTTACAAAATTACATCTTTAGAGATAAAAAATTTAAGACTAAAATTGAAGGATGAACGAGTTTTATACCTATATGTAAAATGACTAAGTAATGTTTATGTTAAAATTAATAAAACGGATGTGGAGCTGTGGTAGAGCCTTCCACCACTATTACTTATATTTAATTTCAGTTAGGTTCAATTTATTGAAAGCTACACCATTTCCTCACGGTATAAGTTATTTTTTCACCATTTTTATTTCAAAAACCATTGTTGAAACAATAAGTTGGATACAACCCTAATTTGGAGTCACTGCCTGTGTTATTTACTGTTGTACCAAAGTTACCAAAACTATTCTGACCAACATTGCGTCTATGTCTAAAAACCTAACAAAAATTCCATGCACTTTCTAGAGTGGACGCATACTTTTTTATTTCTTTTGATTTCAACTCTAACTATAATTCGAGTTAAATAAAATCAAATATCAAATAAATTTGAGTCAATCAAAAAAATTTTAAATAATAATAATAATTAATAATATTATTATTATTAAAAATAAGAGTTTGATTGATATTAGATAGGGGTGTAAATGAGCTTAGCTGAGCCAAGCAGGGATATTTTGAAACTGACATAATTTTTGTCAACCATGTTTGAGCTTATTTGAATACTTGACAAGTTTTAATATATTATTGGTCGAGTTAAACTTGTTCAAAATTCATGGTGTTTTGGTTTGGCTCGTGTTTAACTCAATATGTTTTCGAGCCGCGTAAATATTTTTGTTTAGTTCAAACTCAACTTATATTAGATCAAAAAATTTTTCCTAATACTATATAAGTTCAATGTAACCTCAATAATATTAATGAACCGAGTCGAGTAGAGTATTTTTTACTTTAAACACATCAAGTTTGAGTTTCAAGCCAAATCGAGCCATAAACGCATCAAATTCGAGATTCGAACCAAATCGAGCCGAACACTTCTTAGTCTGCTTATTATTTAATAAATTATTTACTTTAAATCGAATATTTTTTTCTAATACAAAATTAACTAATACTAATTTAAATCGTATTAAGCGGAACTTAAAATGATTACCTTGTTTACACCCCTAAGATTAGATATCATCAATCTCGATTGGGTAGAGATATTTGGCGCCGGAACCTTCTGGAACCTCCTTCCTCTCCAACTCTACCCCCTTCCTTATCTTAAACCCTGCGCACGCACCACCAAGCCCACCCACCTCCCACCTTCCTCACGCCCAAACCCCTGCGCATTTATCGCCGCCGGCCATGGCTTCCGCGAGCGCCGTCTCCGCCGCCTCCATCTTCCGCTCTGCCCGCCAGGTATCCGTCTCCGTTCTTGATCACGCCTTTGTTTTAGTAATTGTTGTTCGGTGGTTGGATGTGCGATGATGAATTATACAACCTGGTTTTTATATATTTTATATTTGATGGCGGTCTTGGTGATTGTTTGTCGGCAGGGGTTGTATTCATTTTTTACCGCAATTGAGATAATAATAGCAGTTGGCAGTTAGAAATAATGTTAGCTCGTTTTGATCATTGTTCGTGGTGGCGGTGATTTGTTTGTACGTTTCGTTTTAGTTTTTGCGTTTTGTTTTGGTGTGGGATGCTTGCGATTTTGGATGGCGAGGCTCATTGTTGTGTAGCTGGCCCTGTGGCCTGTTATTGTTGTTAAGGATGCTCTCTACAGCTCGACACGTGAAGATTGGGCCTCTTAGACACGACTTAGATTTTTGAAGGACCAAATTGACGATAAATTGCAATGCTTATATCTAGTTGGGTGTCAAATTGGGAAGAAATGATTTAAGCAGCAGGGACTGATTGTCATTCTCTGAAGAGGGGACGGCAAATTGGATTATATTACAAATATTAATGCTCTGTAAAGGCAGTCCTTTATTATGCTTATTCAAATGGAATGAAGTGGTGGATTGATGAGCTTTTTCAATTATTGTAGAGAGCATCAACATTTGTATTATTTGTGATACATTGTGTCATCCCCTCTGCTCCTTGCTTGGCCTAGTTCCCCAACATGGCACTCGACTGAATTTAAATACTACAATTTGTTGTAAATGTGGATGTGGAAATGGAATTTGAGTGCAAGAGACTCATTCTCACGTCCGTGTTGTTATGCTGCTTGCTTTAGCTAAAGTAGAAAGAACTTCTGTTGCATCCTTGACAATTATTTCATTTAGGAATTGTCATAGTTTGTTGAATGTGGGAATTAACTAACACCTGCTCTTTTCTGGCTGATAAATTATGGTAATTATACATATTTGTTGGTTATTTATTTGCTATCCTTGATTTGATTGCTTAATGAGATATGAGCTAAATGACTTGTTTTTATATTCCTTTGTTCTTGTGGGAATCGTTATGCAAGTGTAGGCGTCTGCTCATGGATTGTTTTTCTGGATGTTTTCTTTGTGTTTCCCATGCTACCAGTGCAATGTGGTTTTTGGTTCATTTTGATATTTACTCATTGTTTTTCGAATTCAGGATAATTTGAGAAGGGGAAGCCAGAATCAGAAGGCTAACTGCAGGCCATGCAGTCGGAGATTTGTAGTTAAGGCGAACGCAAAGGAAATTGCGTTTGACCAACGCTCAAGGACTTCTCTGCAGGCTGGAATTGATAAACTTGCTGATGCTGTAGGCGTTACATTGGGTCCTAGAGGTAACAGAACATTGGTCTAGCGCACATTTGTTTCGATTGTTTTGTTCTCAAAAGTTGTTTCCACTAGTTGCTGCTCTTTGCCCAGTTTATTGATGTAAATTGTACAGTTGTGTTCTATTTTTCATAAAATCCCATTTGGTTTTGTGTCTATTGCAGGAAGGAATGTGGTCCTAGATGAATATGGTACCCCCAAAGTGGTGAATGATGGAGTTACAATTGCCAGAGCCATTGAACTGAAAGATGCTATGGAAAATGCAGGTGCAGCATTAATTAGGGAGGTAAATACTCGATCATTCACTTGTGTTGTTTTGGTAATCAACACTGTTTTATGTTAATGATGCCACATGTTTGTTACCCCCTTGCATTCTGTGGACAAAAACGCTGAATAACGTGAAGGCTAATGTGATTTCTCTTTGTTCAGCTTCCTGTGTATAATGCTCTGTTTCTATGTTGAAGGTTGCCAGCAAAACAAACGACTCTGCTGGTGATGGGACTACAACTGCTTCAGTTCTTGCACGGGAAATCATAAAGTTGGGTCTCTTGAGTGTAACATCTGGTGCCAATCCTGTATCTATCAAGAAAGGGATCGATAAAACTGTTGTAGGATTAGTAGAGGAGCTGGAAAATAAAGCTAGACCCATCAAGGGTCGTGTTGATGTCAAAGGTAATCCATTTTGTTCCAACCTGCTTACAAATATTAAGTAACATTCTGCCCGCATGTAAGTTGGAAGGCGGTTTTTATCTTTTATAAGCTGTGTGATTGTGATTATAGTTTAGTAGTTGCTGACGAGTATAAATTTCATTTTTCAGCTGTTGCTTCTATTTCATCGGGCAACGATGATGAGATAGGCACAATGGTAGCTGATGCTATTGACAAAGTTGGCCCTGATGGAGTCCTTTCCATTGAATCTTCTTCATCATTTGAGACAACTGTTGATGTGGAAGAGGGAATGGAGGTAATATTCTTGATCGTTTGATATCTCTTGAGACATCTGTGAGCATTGCTGGGCACTGACATGATATCTTGTTTTCAGATTGACAGAGGCTACATTTCACCTCAGTTTGTGACAAATCCAGAGAAATTGATTGTGGAGTTTGAAAATGCCAGAGTGTTGGTGACTGATCAGAAAATTTCAGCTATTAAGGACATTATTCCTCTATTAGAGAAAACAACACAATTAAGAGCACCCCTGTTTATTATTGCAGAAGATATCACTGGCGAGGCTTTAGCAACACTTGTTGTGAATAAGCTGCGGGGTATATTGAATGTGGCAGCAATCAAAGCCCCTAGCTTTGGTGAGAGAAGAAAGGCAATTCTTCAAGATATTGCTATTGTGACTGGTAATATTCTGTTACAGCCAGTTTGTTTTTGTTGCTCATTTTTTTAAACTAAATTCATTTCATGACAGGTAGTGATCATTTACATTCTAGTCATAATACTACAATCTGGTGATATGTTATGGTGCATCTTCTTGATAACAATGTTACGATGTCGTTTATATGATTTAGATCTCCGTTTTGAGTTCCAAACTCAATGCAGTAGTCTAAGTTTTAGACTTTTTTTCATTTCTTAAATACAATTATAATCCTTTGCACAGCCATTATTCGAGAGGTTCAATTAACTATTAGCTCAACACTATTAGCAATGGTGGAAGGTCAGAGACTATATATTCCAGCTGAACTAATGGCAGTAGCCTTATAGCTCTTCTTTTTCGTATCTTTTATTAATAGGAAGGAATCAAATCTGGCAAAAACTTGGAACCAAAGGCAACTTTTAGATAATATGTTTGCAAGTAACCAAAACTTGTACAAATTGAGCTCAGTCCAGAAAATTAAAATAAACTATATTTGTCTAGAATGGAATTTGTTTTTCTGGGTGATCGGATGCCTTACAACATATCTCTTCCTCCTCATCATCATAGGTGCCATAATCAACTGCAACGTTTCATTTGCTTAGACAAACTTTTATTAATCTGCTTTACTGTCACTGGTATTAATTTCTTGGACAGGTTCTGAGTATCAAGCTAGTGACCTTGGCTTCTTGATTGAGAATACTTCTGTTGAGCAGCTTGGTATTGCCAGAAAGGTGACTATTTCAAAGGATTCAACAACAATAATTGCAGATGCTGCCAGCAAGGATGAAATTCAGGCGAGAATCAGTCAGATCAAAAAGGAATTGGCTGAAACTGATTCAGTTTATGATTCTGAGAAGTTGGCTGAGAGGATCGCCAAGCTCTCAGGCGGTGTTGCTGTAATAAAAGTAGGTGCTGCTACAGAAGCAGAACTAGAGGATAGGAAACTCCGGGTCGAGGATGCTAAGAATGCCACATTTGCTGCCCTGGAAGAGGGCATTGTACCTGGTGGTGGTGCTGCTTTTGTTCATTTATCTACTTTTGTTCCGGCTATCAAGGACAAAATTGAAGATGCAGATGAACGCTTGGGAGCTGATATCATACAAAAGGTATAATTGACCATAACATGAAATGGTTTGTCTATATGTTGATATGCAGATCCAAACTCCCTTTTATGCCATCTACCTTTGTCTTCTCTTGTTAGGCACTTTCTCGAGCCAATAACTAACCATTCTTTTATGCCTATTTCTTGCATAGGCTCTTGTTGCCCCAGCAGCTCTTATTGCCCAAAACGCAGGTGTTGAAGGTGAGGTGGTTGTGGAGAAGGTGAAGTCCAGTGAGTGGGAGATTGGTTACAACGCCATGAACGACAAATACGAAAACCTTTTTGAAGCAGGTATAATTGATCCAGCCAAAGTGACAAGATGCGCTCTTCAGAATGCAGCTTCAGTGGCAGGAATGGTCCTCACAACTCAAGCTATTGTCGTGGAGAAGCCCCAGCCAAAGGCACCAGTAGCAGCTCCTCCTCAGGGCCTTACAATATAAGAGTTCGCCGCAATTTTGTGAGCGTTGTGCTTTTGGGGAAAATGGGGATTAATAATGTTAGAAGCTCGAGAGTTAGTGCAAATCAATATGGTAGGATAATGAATAGAACGGTCTGTTGGGTAATGATGTTGTCAGAGGTCCAAGGTAGACACCATTTGATTGAATGAGAGTGATACATTGAGGTGTATACCTCGCTACCTGCAGTTGTTCTTGTGGCCAGTGCCCTCAGTTGTATTAATTATATACTAACTGACGAGCTGCAATAATCGGTGATGATGGTTGTGGAAATGGTGGGTTCAGCATTTTTTTTAGTGTATTTCTTGCTTTCGGTTCTTTTCTAGTTTCTTCATGACAAGTTTTAATCTTATTTTACGTGATGTGTATGGTGCTTATAGGATGAACTAATTCCCAAGCTGGCTGCTTGGCTAACTTTGGGACGAACTGGACGTGAGAGCTGACCTCAAACCGTTCATGGTTTAGGGGCATTTTTTGAAAAATAAATAATGAATGCTTTATGTTAATTTTTAAATCTATGACGAGATAATCACAGGAAGAAAGAGGTTGGAAGAGTGGAAGAGGTTTTGCTGCCATCACAAGTCAGAAGCCCATTCGAAGTTTATAGTTTGTGAGCCCGAGTTAGGCATCTGTCCTCGGACATGGGTTGAAAGGTTTGACTTGGCCAGTTGCCGCCCGTATGTTTCGGCGTCGAACTGACCTAGATTGACCCGTATCATTTGATGGGCCTTATATACTACTCTGATGGGCAGCCTTTTGTCTTGCACATGCTCCTCCTTTGTGTCATGTTTCGTCTTACGACTAAGGTTCCATTCGACTCGCTTCCTTAATTTTGATTTAGCTCGATGTTCTACTCAGAAAAAATTAAACTTGATACTTAATTCGATATTAAATGAGTAAGTCTAAGTTTGGACTTGTTCAACTTGGTTTAATTTGAAGTTTAATATTTTATATATAGAATAAGTTTTTTGATCATATTTATTTTAAATTATTTTTATACAAATATAATTGAATTATAAAATATTATTATATAAGAATAAATTTAAATAAGTTTATGCATAATTAAATTATCTTTTATGTATAAGTATATCAAAGTTGATGTATTTTAATTATAAATCAAACTAGTTCAAATTTGACTCAAATTTAAATCAATTTGAGTACTTATTAATTCGACTCAAACTCAAAATCAAATGAGCCTTAAGTTAAGTCAAATTCAACTTGATTCACCTGATGGGGTACTACACCAATTCGTCGAATTTGCTGGCAGAACAACGCATGGATTTAATCACAGCTTGCACGCTCTATTTTTTAATTGTTTGATTTATCACCAATCGGTTGTGAATGAAGTTGGTAACATATATATGTATATAAGCTAATAGAAAAATTTTATTTTCTGAACTAGCTTTTAGATTAAGAGAGACTTGTGGCCACCGATTACAAATCCTTTATCGTGGCACAAAGGGCCCAACAAAGCTTAGTTGGGGGGCCAAAAGGGCACGATTTTATGATTGTCGCACTCACATAATTGCTTCCATTTTGTTCAAACTATTTGAGATTAGGTGAAGAACGAAGATAATGCGAATTGTGAAGCTTTACGAGGTCCTGTTCATCAAGTTCACGAGCAATATTGGCACATATGTAAGTTGCAACAGATCGAGTCCCAATCTGGGTGAAAGCAGCGGCACAAGCAAGCTAGCATATGGTATGGGGACACATCCTTGACCACCCATGCTTGCTCAACTTCACAATAATTTCCATGTCCACATCATAAACTCAACACCAAACCTACCTTTTCTCACTATTAGATCTTAATATATCTTAATTGGAACTAGTATAAGGTATCCTTTTCTCACTATTAGATCTTAATATTATCTTAATTAGAACTAGTATAAGGACTAGAAATACGTGGACCATAGAAGAGTAGGATGACGAAATCTATAATTTGCAAATAATCCTCCCAGAGACTTCCTAATCCTCTTTCCTCCACCTATCTCTAAAAGCAATATATATACTAAATTACGTGTGTATTAAACATGAAGGGTATATCTCCTTATATGGAAAGAGTCATGTTTATCTTCCTTAAAAGATAAGAAATGGAAAGGTCTATTAAATATATATTTATAGATTTGGATGGGGCGGTGTATCTCCTTCTCTTGGCCACCGTCCCCATTTCTCTTTACTGTTAACATTGCTGCCAGCTAAGTTCACAGTACCGTTGTTCCAATCCTTTCAAACACTCTTTTGATTTTTGATTGCAATGGATTGATGGAGAGGTTGACTCTAGCCCATAACGGGCAACGTACTGAAAACTATGTCTATTATTTCATCACTGGGCACTCCGTGAATATTTCAGAGCACGTGAAAACAAGTTAAGATAATTATATGACGAAAATATTTGCTGCCGTCTCTATCTCAACTTTGACATTTTTGTGATCTTTTTCCGGCAGCCCATCTGCGAGAGGTAGGAGAAAGAGCAGAAAGGACGCAACATAGGCCCTCGGCAAGGATGACAAGGGACAAGGGCTTGGGCCATGACTCACGAGTGAGCCCTAACGCTTAGTGCTTGTACTGGTCAGCATTATTGAGTGGACAAGTTTGTGGATGCTGACATGAAATTGGGAGTATGAGATGAATTTATAGCATCGTTTTCTGTTTTGCCTTTTTTTCTTTGTATGGTTGGAGAGGAGGTGAGGAACGGATCTTATCTATATGGATTGTGTGCTTTTGTACAATTGATCGTTTGTATGTATGTAATTGGGGCTTGGTTCATCTTCCTCCCATTAACCTGCTCCAACCAACAATTTCTTATGACCATACATTTCGTCCTTTGCCGACAAGGAATGTTTTTTTACAGGCAGAGAGTTTAATAAAAATTGTCACTATAGAATAGAAATTGTACGCTGTTATTTAGAATGACTGGGTAGTTTAAAGTTAAGTATGTAACGATTTTTAACCTCCAACGAAAGAGAAAAATATTGCTTCCCACCAAAATGTGAACTCATCTTTGACATGGAAGGATAAATGAAAGATCGAGGGGGAAAGAACTTAAGCGACAAAATGTTTCCGGGAGTTGAAAATAAGCATAGATCAGGAGATTCTCGAATAGGGCAGCCTTTCGAATTGTTGTCAAATCCATTGCCAGTAAGAGATAACTTGGTGAGCTGAAACATCTTCGTAGCCGGAGGAAAAGAAAGTAAAAGCGATTCCCATAATAGTCGAGACGAGTTCTCTTGTGATTCAATTTGTCTGAATGCGAGTTTCATGTTATGTTATGCTTGAATTGATTTTAAGCCCAAGTCTGATATTTTGTTGGAATTTGAGTTTTATTGAGCCGAACATAAGACCATATCGAATTAATCAAGCTAGCTAGTGACAACTCTAATCGAATTGATCTTGACAATTCTCACATTGATTGTTGATATTGATAAGATACTATCTCATGTCCGCCATTTGAATTGACACATTTTGGTGTCTTGTAGTCCTTTGGACTTAGGTGTTGTGTTGGTTCCACTCTAGTCAAGCCAATTGGCCAAATGTTTAAGAAAGTATAAGAACTTACTCTTTGATTGTAATGGTCCAATTTGTGCTACATCGTCAACAGTCTACACTATAACACGCGCCAATCTAGTTCAATATTTGGACTTGTATGATGTAAGACTACATTTTATCTTCCATATATATAATATAATTGAACTCAACCAAAAGTAAGCATCAAACAAATTTTTTAACTCGCTGTTTTGACTTAGATGGTCACGTATATATATAGAGAGAAGAAAGAAAGAAACTCAATTGTGGACCATTTGACAAAACATGAACTTGGGTTTTCTATTTTATACATGCTCAAGAAGTGCAACACATTGGAAATGAGGTTGGTAGTTTTCAACTAAAATCATCATAAACATTTGCATAATATATGGAGTTTGGTCTGCAGTTCAACCACTCTTGCAATGTGTTCTACTTTCTTAATTATGTGGGTCTTTGGCATGCTGCTCAATTTACTCATGGTTGCCACTGCTGATATGTCTAATCTATTGTCTGCATAGGGCATTCATGAACAAGATGGTAATGAATAATGGTCATTATGTATCCAATTTTTCAGTAGTTCAGAATTATAGTTCTACATTCAATATCAGTAAAAGCTGGAAATCTTGAAATTGTAATGAGAATTACTATTCAAAAGTGAGAAATGGAACCAAAAATGTGAAGAACCAAACAAATACTAATGACAATGTATTTAACATACTACACTATTCTTTTACGTATATGTTACGGAATGTGATGAACAAATCCAACAAGAAATATTGGTAGGACTTTTATTTAAGAGTGGGTGATGCAAGAGGACCACTTTGCTGACATTGGCTTGACTTCCATGAAGTTGGTAAAATTATTAAAGCAAGAATTAATGGGCGCCGTTGATATATTAATTGTGTGCATGGATGATAGAAACGCCACGCAATAAAATTCACCGAAATGAGCGGTTGGTTTGGCGTACTTTGATATAAGGTGTTGGGTGATGGTTTGGCCCAACTATATACCAAACAAACATCAGAGTGGGCCCACATGATCAGGTGTTATGGGCCCACATTATCTATGGCCCATTTCATCTCATAAATGCAAGAATATATCTAGGGTTTTTTTTTTTAATCTTCCCTCTCCAACTCCAAGTATTTGTTGATAATTCTTCTTAAAATTTTTACCCTTTTTTATAAACAAAATTGGGTCAACCGCGGCTCCTTCCTAAGGTACATGTGGCACTAGTATTAGGGTTTGATTCGAGTACCTCCGATGACAAAATATGTCTGACCAATTGACCACTGACTGATGATGTTGCCTAGTGATAAAATTGATAATTTTATTAATTTAGTTAGTTGTTTCTATTATATGGAATAAAAAACCAAGTATAACTTCAAATAACTCCCTTAAAATTAATAGGATTATCAATTTCGTTCCTAAAAGATAACATTAGCCTTTTAAGTTTAATAAGTGGGATTGTTTTACGGTAAATAACTAGGTTCCTAACAAGCGAGTTATGTTTTTGTAAAATTAATCCATTTATCAAGTCTAAAATAGCCTTGGCGTGCAGCGCGTGACTTAAAATTTCTTGGGCGAATGTTGAACAAAACTCTAAAAAATCCAAAAATGGTTGATTAAGAAAAGATAAAACAAAAAGGGAGGAATTATGAAGCTCACATGGAGGGGTTTCGAGAGTCATGAGTGTGGATTAAGTGTTCATCATTTGACTGGATTAGGGAGGGAAGAAGATAACAAGAGAAGTTAGGGTTTTCTTTACTTCTTATAAATAAAAAATATGGAAGTAGGGAAATTAGCTAACATGTTTGTGTTTGGTAAAAGAAGCTTTGACTTGTTGCATATTATTATATATGGTCATTAATTTTAATTGGTCCTCCCCAGCTTTTGGCAGGTTGAATCATGAATGGCCATCAATAATAAGCATGGACCCGTCTCTACCGGAACCATGGTGTTCACTAAATGCTTACTAGCTTCTTCTAATTGTTTTTTTTTTTAAACTTTACCTGTGTTAATTGATTATTCCTCATTGATATGTATTTAATTTCTCTTCTAAGTAGTCTTTATTTGAAAGATAGCTCCATCAATTCTCTCTTTCTTTATTTGTTTAAAATTTAGGATTTACGTATTAAATGATAAGGACAATGAGGTTGGCGAGTTCAGAAATATTTGACTCGTATTCGATTTGAACATGTTGTACCCACGTTACGAGGTGTGAGATGTTGGATATGTTAAATGAAATGTCACTTCAATGTTTGTTTGGTTTGATAGATTATAAGAGAATTTTAAAAAATAAGAAAATAAATTAAAATTTCAATCAGTTTCTATTATGTGTTTAGTTAAAAGAGAAGAAATTCTTTAAAGCAACCACTCTACTTTTCATCATTTTCTTACATTTTTTATGAAAATGGTTTGCGAAGAAATTTTCTATCACGAAAGAAAATAAATTTCCTTTTTCACATTTTTTTTCTCAAAGCCATACTAGTAAAATATGAGAAAAATAAAATGTGAGAAAAGTATTTTTCTCACATTTTCTTTCTGTTTTTTTCATAATCCAAACAGACCTTGTGAAATTAAGTGGTCGTCGTCTATCCACATGGGTGGTGTCACCCTTTCACGTTGGTCAAGAAGGTTGGTTTTCAACGGTGGAATAAGTTATTCTACAAGTGAATTGTTTTTCTCTAGCGTTTAGGACAATTAATGTACACCTATAATCTACCACTTAAATGGTAAGATTGTATCTTAAATCATTAGCGTGCGTGTTCAAGAGAGCCATATCAGGGCTATCGTTTGAAACATCTCCCACGCAATTTTTTGGCTTGCAATTGTTGTATCTAATTGTTCTACGCGGCTTGAAGACTTCAAGTTGTTCTTGATATGAGCTCAGTTAACGAAGGAATTCAAAGGTTGAGATGTGTTTATACTATTCTGGCTTAACCTCTTTTTAATATTCATACCTAATTATACCTCTCATATTCCACTTTTTTAACTTGTCTAATATAAAAAAAGAACATAAACTATATTTTAACAGTTACGCAAACACAAGGTAAATAGAGCTACTCCTAAAGTTAGCAAGGTTTATTTAGTAAGCGAGCGAGCGAGCCGAGCTAAAGAATAAGCTAAAATTGAACCAAGCTCAAACTAGCTGGGCTCTTTGCCGGTAGCCCTACGGGGACGAAGCAGGTGTCCAAAAAAATTAAAATAAAAATCACTTTTTGACTTGTGTTCCTTTAAGATGAAAGGGGCATGTATCTATACATGAAATGTTTAGGGCACCCCTTACTTTACAAGCAATTCATGTTGGTGTGTAGCATGCTTATCATCAAAGGCAGTTTCTACAACATAATATACATTTGCTCAATTATTTCTTTATACTTTTTTCATCAGCATCACTTTTCCTTGGTTGTCTCACTCAGGCGTCTGTACTAATTTTTGAAATAAAAAAATTGAACTTTACAAACCTAAAAGAAAACATGAATTTTTTTACAATGTTTGCTGGCAAACACACCCAGAAAAAAGAATAACAATCAAACATATTCTCTACCAGTAAAAGATGAAGATGTTGTCCTTCTAGTATATTGGACCACCTTTTGCCTTTTCTTTTCTTTTGGTTATTTTAAAACATTAAAGCCACCCCTTTTGCTGAAATTATAGGCTTTCTTTTGTTTTCATCTGTAAATATTCGGAACTACTTCTGCCTCCCATGATTTTCAGTTGGGAAGCTTTTTGTTGCATCCCAATTCCACTCCTTTTGATCAGCTTGTGAGCACTGATTCTTGTATTTCCATTGAACTAATATGATAATCAAGTTGGCCAGTGTTGCAAACTTCTCAGGGTTCTAGTGGTCCACGACAACAAAACCCTTATAAAGGAATAGATTATAATTGGATATACCAAGGAAGAACCGATGAGTGTGTGTATACACAATTGGAGTCCACTAGTAAGAGTTGTTCAAGTCAAGGTGGAAACTAGGGTGGCCACTGCTGGCCAGGAAACAAGTCACATTAAGTGGGTGGGATGGTGGTTACAGGTAGTTAAGATTAGGAGAATAGTTGCAAAGTATGAACTGTGAAATTTTTTTAGTCCTTGAGTATCTGAATTTGAAAGTAGAATGGCTCTTTATTGAGATTCTGCTACCTACTCCTTAACTTTGCCCACTGTTTTATAAAACTTTACTAGAAGTGGTAGATTACCCAACAAAATAAACAAGGAATTGAACATACCCACTTGTCCTTCTAACAAAGAGTGATATGCAAAAACGTTGAGGATACAAGATAGTGCAAAATATAGAGAATGCAAATAAATAATTTGAGTTGAAAGGTAATTCTTACTTCTCTTTACCAATCACAAAGCTGTAGTGATGTTATTTCTTTGGTGGCAATGACATCACCATTGGTTAACATGGCTCTTATCAAATCAGTACCGGTTGGCTCTGCAAGTTCACCAAATTGTCCCAACATGCATAGAAGATTTGTTACATGATCTACCTCGCTTTACCCTTAATCTTAATTCCAGGTTGCTGCAATTATAGTTTATAATGACAGCTGCAACAAGTCTAACATTCTCCACATTAAAGAGAAACCTCAACACTCGACACTAACGGCGACCAAGAATTTTCCTCACCATTCTTATCTTTTATATGCACATCTTTTTTATTATCCACTATCATTGGAAAGCAGAGGATGAATCCACAAAATTTTCACCAGGCATGAGGGAGTTGAAATGATGCAAAGAGACAAAGAGAAAGCTGCAAGGCAGTGGTCATGTTCTCCCCAATGTAAACCACTATAATGCCTTTTACAATGCGCTATGAAACCATGCCTCCCATCCCAACTACAAGGCTCAAGTTTACGTCCTTCTAAAGCATTGTTCAAGCTTCCATTTGCAGGCCATGGTTTAGCGAGTCTCCAACAGTCCGACCCTAGAGGTGGGGCAGGATTCCCACTGCAATCACCGACCTTGGAAAGACTTCCATTTCAATCTCCACACCACACATATTTCACTTCGTTGGCAGATAAAAAGTCTCACTTCTTTGACAAACTGTTCCCCAAATCTTGCAATTTCCACAAGCTCAGGTCTAGTAGTACGCACCAGCTACTACTAACCAGGGCAAGACATTGCACAAGTACGTTTTCTTACTGCAAAACCCAGGCATACAATAATATATGCGTTAAGAGCAGCACCGATCGAATTGTTTTCTCCAATTGGGCGTCCCTGGTTTGACATTTACTATTCTCCATAACATTATAAAATGAGATACATTGCACAAAACAAAATACGAACTATGCTATCCTTCCATTTGGTCAAAGCCAAGTACTCAAAAACATATGCACCTTGTCCAGTACTAAGAAGATGTTCTTTCACTGTGCTCGAGGTGAAATCAGCAGTTTTGAAGTTGGCCATCACCAGATTAGCCATACTATGATGCTACAGTTCAATGATCGATCCTTCAAAGTTCAAAGCTTGCACAGGAAGAGAGCTCAATAGCAGCCTCTACCTTGATTGATGCCCAACTTCTCCCCCTCTCCCCTCTTTTTGAGTCAAAAACCCGCTTGCAAGCTTTCACACGACTGCTTGTCGGCCTAGTGTGTGCTTACTTTACCTCCTCACTAGTCTCTTTCGTCCACGTCTCCATCTCTGTAAATCTGCAAGAATACCCATAGCTTCTTCACCAATCCTCGCGTGCTAAGCAGTAAAAACCAGAACACACCAAACGAAGGGAGTGAGAAAGTGACAGGGGAAGGAACCAAGGAGGTGTTTGTGAGGTCTGTAAAGCAGAGCCTTACCAAGAAACCCAACAGGATAGAGAAGATAGAGGAGTTGGGGGTGTGGGGGAGGGGGTGGTGGGGGGGGGGGAATTTTCGCAATGTCACTAGAATCTGAGGAGATAAAGACGGTAGAGCAGTGGCGATGGTCTGAAATGCAGGGGCTCGAACTCGTCTCTCGAGATTCCACTTCCTTCCATCTCAGATTTAACCCAGAGAAGCAGACAGCGAGAGTTGAGACCAGGGAAGGTGTTGAGAAGGAAGTAGCAGCTACCCAGTTCCCAGCTTCCATGGATCCTCCTCCTCCTCCTCCTCTTCCTCCTCCCAATGCCAACTCTACTTCCCCTGCTGCAGCTGCTGCTACTGCTAACAATACTACCACTCCTACTAGTACAACTGATTCTGCTGGTGCCAAAGATGAGAAGCCAGGGCCGGCCATGTCGGCGGCGTCCATGGCCGAGCTCTTCCGATTCGCAGATGGTCTGGACTGCATCCTCATGGCCATAGGTACAGCCGGAGCTATCGTCCATGGCTGCTCCTTACCCATCTTCCTTCGATTTTTCGCCGATCTTGTCAACTCGTTCGGCTCCAATGCCGACAACCCCGACAAGATGATGCAGGAGGTGCTCAAGGTAAGTGCAAAGGCTCAATCTTTTTGCGCAAAGACGGCGACTTGCTGGCTTCTCTGTGCTGGGTTCATCTGAGCTTGATTGCTTTTGCAGTATGCGTTCTATTTTCTGGTGGTGGGTGCTGCAATCTGGGCTTCTTCGTGGGCAGGTGAGAGAGAGAGATTGATTCATCACTGGTAGAGTTGTAGTATATACGTCTACCATAGCAATTATAGATTCATACCAAGTTTTTTTTATTTGTTTTCTTGATGGATTGCAGAGATTTCTTGTTGGATGTGGACGGGGGAGAGGCAGACGACCAAGATGAGGATCAAGTATCTGGAAGCGGCGTTGAGCCAGGATGTGCAGTTCTTCGACACCGAGGTCCGGACCTCCGACGTCGTCATCGCCGTCAACACCGACGCCGTTCTTGTCCAAGATGCTATCAGTGAGAAGGTAAGGTCTCTCTCTTTTTCCGAACTATGATATGTTTTTGTTCCAATCTTTGTCTTCCCCAAATTTCCGATCTTGAGCAGCTGGGCAACTTCATCCACTACATAGCAACATTCGTGACCGGCTTCGTCGTCGGATTCACGGCCGTATGGCAGTTAGCTCTGGTCACCCTCGCCGTGGTGCCGCTCATCGCCTTGATCGGCGGCATTCACACCGCCACCTTGGCCAAGCTCTCGGCCAAGAGCCAAGAAGCACTCTCGGAAGCCGGCAACATTGCAGAGCAGGTGAATAATTTAGTCTCTTCTTCTCAAACTAGGCCAAAATTTCATACTTTGATTGAACTGAAAAACCACTGAAACTGCAGACCATCGTCCAAATTCGAACTGTGTTCACCTTCGTCGGCGAATCCCGAGCACTGCAAGCCTACTTGGGGGCATTGAAGGTGGCGCAAAATATCGGCTACAAGACAGGTTTTGCAAAGGGGATTGGATTGGGTGCTACTTATTTCACCGTTTTCTGTTGCTACGCTTTGCTGTTATGGTATGGCGGGTACCTGGTGAGGCACCACTATACGAATGGCGGTCTTGCCATTGCAACCATGTTCTCTGTCATGATCGGAGGAATGTAAGTAACCAATTCAAATATCAATCCATGTACACATTCCATCAACTTTGTTAGTCCTTTTTTGATCATGGATTGGTATGTTACAGAGCCTTGGGCCAGTCGGCGCCGAGCATGGCGGCGTTTGCCAAGGCGAAGGTGGCGGCGGCGAGGATATTGAAAACGATCGATCACAAGCCTGGGATTGATCGGAATGCAGAGACAGGTGTGGAGTTGGGATCGGTTACCGGGCATGTGGAGATGAGGAATGTGGATTTCTCGTATCCATCACGGCCTGAGGTCAGAATCTTGAACAGCTTCTCACTGAGTGTCCCCGCCGGCAAGACCATTGCGTTGGTTGGAAGCAGCGGCTCCGGCAAGAGCACCGTCGTCTCCCTCATCGAGAGGTTCTATGATCCCACCTCAGGTAATCTTAATAATTTGATTGCTCAATCAAATTTCATTGTTTTTAATAAAAGCTAAACATTTAGCTCTGCTCCAAATTACTTCGTTCTATGAACGCATAGATCAAACAATTTAGTTGTACCAGTCAGGAGATGAATTATTGGACTACTATATGGATTTGAAGTCTTTCAAGGCAATTTATGGGATTTAGCAGGTTTTCTCCTGCAATCTTTTTCCCATCCATCTTTGTGCTCTCATCTTTAGCTTTCGTTCTCTAGCAAGCAAGCAAGCAAACAGAGTAGTAAATGAAGACTCCAGATGTTGCCGTTGTTGTTCCTCGACCAACCCGTTCTTTCTTCCAAGGACTTAAAACCCCTAACAGTGTTGGCCGTATTGATGGGGGTCATATATCTCTGATATACCTCTCCCAGTCCCCACCTACATGTTTGCCCAACATTCCATCCATCTTTTCTACCCCCCATGCTCCATATCACCTACTCAGTGGCATTTATCGTTCATCTTTCTGCATGTCCAATATAACCAGCACAACACAGAAAATTAAACATTGAATGCCAATTCTATTCTATTCCATATATGAAGCGACCAAGAAGCTAACTGATGTTGGCAAAAATGATAATGTTGGAACAGGGGAGGTGCTGCTAGACGGGCATGACATAAAGACACTCAACCTAAGATGGCTGAGGCAGCAGATAGGGCTGGTGAGCCAAGAGCCGGCGCTCTTCGCCACCTCTATAAGAGAGAACCTGCTGCTCGGCCGGGCCGACGGCACCGCCACCCAGGCCGAGCTCGAGGAGGCCGCCCGCGTCGCCAACGCCCACTCCTTCATCGTCAAGCTCCCAGACGGCTTCGACACCCAGGTAACTAATTTTCTTCTGCTTGGTAATTGAAAATTGAAAAGGGGTGATTTTGATGTAAGTGGCGGTGGTGTTGATAGGTGGGGGAGAGGGGGCTGCAACTCTCGGGCGGGCAGAAGCAAAGAATAGCGATAGCGAGGGCAATGTTGAAGAATCCGGCGATACTGCTGCTGGACGAGGCGACGAGCGCGCTGGACTCGGAGTCGGAGAAGCTGGTGCAGGAGGCGCTGGACAGGTTCATGATCGGGCGGACCACCCTGGTCATCGCCCACCGCCTCTCCACCATCCGGAAAGCCGACCTCGTCGCCGTCCTGCAACAGGGGTCGGTCTCCGAGATCGGGACACACGACGAGCTCCTCGCCAAGGGTGACCACAGCTCCTACGCCCGCCTCATCCGCTTGCAGGAGATGGCCCACGAAACCGCCCTCATCAACGCCCGCAAGAGCAGCGCCAGGTTGGTTCGTTTCGCTTCTTGTTGTTTGTCTTCAACCTTTGGATCCGAAATCGTAGAAAAATGGAGGAAACCATTTCATTCAATTGTTTTTTTCCTTCGTTGCAGGCCTTCGAGCGCTCGGAACTCGGTGAGCTCGCCGATAATAGCGCGGAACTCGTCGTACGGCCGGTCGCCGTACTCGCGGCGGTTGTCGGATTTCTCGACGTCGGACTTTAGCTTCTCCGTCGACCACCCGCCGGGGTACCGGGTGGAGAAGTTGGCGTTCAAGGAGCAGGCGAGCTCTTTCTGGAGGTTGGCGAAGATGAACTCGCCCGAGTGGCCGCTGGCGCTGGTCGGGTCGGTCGGCTCCGTCGTCTGCGGATCGATCAGCGCGCTGTTCGCGTACGTTCTGAGCGCCGTCCTGAGCGTGTACTACAGCCCCGACGGGCACCACATGCGCCGGGAGATCGGCAAGTACTGCTACCTGCTTATCGGAGTCTCGTCGGCGGCGCTGCTGTTCAACACTTTGCAGCATTTCTTCTGGGACGTGGTCGGTGAGAACCTGACGATTCGGGTGAGGGAGAAGATGATGGCGGCGGTGCTGCGGAACGAGGTGGCGTGGTTCGACATGGAGGAGAACGAGAGCGCCCGCGTCGCCGCCCGACTCGCGCTTGATGCCAACAACGTCCGCTCCGCCATCGGTGACCGGATCTCCGTCATCATGCAGAATTCGGCGCTGATGCTCGTCGCCTGCACCGCCGGGTTTGTCCTCCAGTGGCGACTCGCGCTGGTCCTCATCGCCGTCTTCCCCGTCGTCGTCGCCGCCACCGTCCTCCAGAAGATGTTCATGCAGGGGTTCTCGGGGGATCTGGAGGCGGCGCACGCCAAGGCCACGCAGCTCGCCGGGGAGGCGGTGGCGAACGTGCGGACCGTGGCGGCGTTCAACTCGGAGGCGAAGATCGCAGGGCTGTTCGCGGCCAGCCTCGCCTCCCCGCTCCGCCGCTGCTTCTGGAAAGGGCAGATCGCGGGGAGCGGGTTCGGGGTGGCGCAGTTCCTGCTCTACGCCTCTTACGCGCTGGGCCTCTGGTACGCCTCCTACCTGGTGAAGCACGGCCTCTCCGACTTCTCCAAGACCATCCGCGTCTTCATGGTTCTCATGGTCTCCGCCAACGGCGCGGCCGAGACGCTGACCCTCGCCCCCGACTTCATCAAGGGTGGCCGCGCGATGCGCTCCGTCTTCGACCTCCTCGACCGGAAAACCGAGATCGAGCCGGACGACCCGAACGCGGCCGCCGCCCCCGACCGCCTCCGCGGCGAGGTGGAGCTGAAGCACGTCGACTTCGCCTACCCGACCCGGCCGGACGTCCAGGTCTTCCGCGACCTCACCCTCCGCGCCCGCGCCGGCAAGACTCTGGCCCTCGTCGGCCCCAGCGGGTGCGGCAAGTCCTCGGTCATCACCCTCATCCAACGCTTCTACGAGCCCACCTCCGGCCGTATCCTGGTCGACGGCAAGGACATCCGGAAGTTCAACCTCAAGTCCCTGCGCAGGCACATCGCGGCGGTGCCGCAGGAGCCGTGCCTCTTTGCGGGGACGATCCACGACAACATCGCGTACGGGCGCGAGTCGGCGACGGAGGCGGAAGTGGTGGAGGCGGCCACCCTGGCCAACGCCCACAAGTTCATATCGGGGCTGCCCGACGGGTACCGCACCCACGTCGGGGAGCGCGGGGTGCAGCTGTCGGGGGGACAGCGGCAGCGGGTGGCGATCGCGAGGGCGCTGGTGAAGAAGGCGGGGATCATGCTGCTGGACGAGGCGACGAGCGCGCTGGACGCGGAGTCGGAGCGGTGCGTGCAGGAGGCAATGGAGCGGGCTTCGGCGGGGCGGACGGTGGTGATGGTGGCGCACCGGCTGGCGACGGTGAGGAACGCCAACGTGATCGCCGTGATCGACGACGGCAAGGTGACGGAGCAGGGGTCCCACTCCCACCTCCTCGCCCACCACCCCGACGGCACCTACGCCCGCATGATCCACCTCCAACGCTTCTCCCACGTGCCCGGGGTTTCCGCGCCGGGGTCCTCCGCACGTGCGAGGGACAACAACGAGGGCGAGTAAAGAAGAAGAAGAAGATTCGTTGTCCCACACACATGTTTATGATTAATATTACCTAAAGAGGAGTTTTAAGAGTTTGATTTGGGCTTTTCTTTTTCAATTATGACAGGGAGGAAGGGGAGCTCACATGACAAGTCTGATTTTCTTGGCCTATTTTGTTTGTTTATTGCTTGGCAAGCAGCAGAGAGACAGAGAGAGAGAGGCTTACATCCTCATCCCCAGTGTTTATTTTTATGATGTATGATTGTTTATGTAAATTATTGTCTTCTGTCCCTGTCACTCCAGTAATAGATAAAATCACTTCCTTTTTTATATTTAATTGGTTCTTCGTCTTTTTTTCTTGTGGGGCCTCCAATGGACGGCTTGGCTTAAGCCTACTAATCGGAAGTGTGTAAGAAACCTTCCGACCCGTGCTTTTGATTCTTTGAAGTTCTTGCGCTCGGGACACGCGGTTATCAATAATGCTCCCAGGGAAGAGCTCTTTAATTCAATCCCTCTATTATGAACTCTTTTAAGTGTTGATAAGGCTATTAATATTCTTATTGCAATTTACTTAATTACTAAACGGGTAAGGGGTGCACAAGGCAATTAAATAGCCACCTCAATTGTATTACTGAACGAGTTACAGAAAGGAACCGGGCCCTATGTGAAAAAAATGGTTTACATTCCGTGCAAAGAGATGTAGTAACGGATGTCGGGCTCGGAGAAAAAATATACATCGGGAGGCCTGGTGAGAACACTTCTTCAAAAGAATAATGTATGGATCCTACCAACCCTCCATTGATAAATAACATTATTACATTACGCTACAATATGATGGAATCTGCTCTGTGACGTTTACCCTGGTACAACATAAAAAATGAATAACCATAAAGCGAAAATTGCACGATAGAAAAATAGAAGGCACAGAAAAAAATAGCACGTTCTAGTGCTTGTTACGAAAGTCCCACCATCTTCTCTTTTTCTTCGTTTCTTCCCAAACTGGCACATCTGCACCATGAAACATCAAACATAACTCAAAAACCCTACATTTAGTAAGTGCAACTATAATTTGGTAAAAAAGAAGCTCGCAAAGGTTCATTTCCCCATTAAGGAAGAATTGACACATAATGAAGCGTCTAAATGAAAGATCTAACTCAAGCTTTTAGTTTAGACTCAACCAATTTAAAGACAAAATGGCTTCGATTGTGCTATATACAAAAGCATCTTCTCCTTCCACTCCATATAAGATGAGAGTAAAATTACTAAAACAAGAAAATTGAAAGAGTTAGCAATTCTTAAAGAACATATAAACATTCCTCACCTCCTTGGGGATAGATCGAATTGTAATGCACCTCCGCCCAAAAGCTCAAAAAGATGACTGCACCAAAATTAACCATTTTGCGTCAAACTCAATGTAGCATGATATGGACCAGGAAAACTAAGTATAAATAATTGCAGGTGTTATGGTTGGCAATCTCAAGGAACCACAGTGCCTCTCTCAAATACTATTCAGCTTCCATTTGTAAATAAAGCAAAAGATAGAAAATACTTAAATAAGCCTCAAAGCATGCCTTAATTGTTCTTTACAAAAGAAATGCCTCTATGTTTGAGCATGCCAACAAAAGTGTGCATAACAAAATTAAAATACAGTAAATAATGATGAAAAACCAGTAGGAAGACGCCACGCCCTGTTCAAAACTCAAGAATCATTTCCTCACATTTTAAGCAAGCAGTTATTTGAGATATTCAAAAAGCAATTGCAGCAATTTAAATGTCTCTTATTATCTTCTAGACAGTTTCAAGAAAACTTCCTACATGCTTCAACATAAAAATGAGAGTCTTACGTTAATAGATTAAGATTATTAAAGATTTCATTCTGAATATCAAAGAAACTAGATAAACTGCGCCACCATTTGCTATATAACATAACAACATGGAAAGACAGATGTAAGGCGTGCTCTTTAGGAAATGGCCAGTGAAAATAAAAGTGATATTGACTTCAGGATGTACCCTAAAGGGAGAGATTGGTTAAACCAAAAAGACAACAATATTTAGCCCAAAACCAGGCAAGCTTCAAAAGCTAGGTTAACACAAGGATAGTTGAAAAAGAAAAAAATGATGGAAAAAGAACACGACAATGATCAGATTTATGATAAGGTGTAGATTCAATGACAGAACCATGATGCAAGCCCGCTCAGTGATTTTATTGTGATTGAACAGATAACTCATTAATCACACAAGTTCTTCTATAAAGCATTTATTGAGAAAAGTCAAAATACAACCTCAATCATCCAGATAAAACATAAAATGCATAAAATTTTTTAACCTGAAACACTTACTTCTTTTTGACTTCTGCACACTAGGAAGAATCTCAATATAGCAGGTATCTATGAATGATGTCACGACAAATATTTTAACACCGTACTGCAGCAAGCAAAAATGACATAAAGATCTGTATTTGAAGTGGAACTCAATAAAAATGACTGGGAACAATGGCACTTCTGTTTAATTTATATCTTATTGCTCAAAATAGAGATCCATTAGCTACATAATTTTCCAAATTTTAGCTCATTCTAATATTTGATAAACATCATTATGGCTCGTATAAGCAATTCATGGACATTTTCCTTCTAGAAGACTTCAATTATGAGGAATTTAAATCAATACAGGATCCATACCGAATCTGCAGCAGCTTGTAATGTAACATGGTCACCCCATTCCCCAGTCCTGTCAATCACTCATGTTAAAAAAAGCACTACATGAAAAACTTCAAAATTAGTAAAAGACACAACAAGTACCTGGCCATTTTTGTCAAATAGTCATCATAAGCCATAGGTACATATCCCCCATAAATATCACGATCAGACTTAAGCTGGCAATTTAAAAAGTCAAAAAAACAAGAACAAACATAAGGAATAAAGTTTTGCTTGAACTCCAAAAATAAAATAGACAATCAGCAACCTGGTTAACAACTTGTTGTCTCACAAATTGATGGTGTTCGGGGATCGATAGAATTGATCTGAAATTGCCCGGAACTATAGCAAAAATCATAAAATAACCTTTCAGAGTATGATAGGGAAATGATATAATGGCAATTGACATGCGAAACACTGGGACCCAGTGTGCACCAAATACCCAGCAATAGAAAGAATGACAATCAAAGTAGTAAGCAGCTAGTTCAAGTGTTAACAGAAATTACCAAATAATCATAAATCCCCACCCAAAACCATTCTTTAACACTTCTAAAAAATTTCTCACAATAATCTGATGAGTGAGGCCAACAAAGGCTTGAAATTAATTGAGACAAAGCTTTGTACTTCGCCCCAACTCAACCAAATGTATATATAAGTACAGTGACAACAAACAGGGTCAAATCAAGGCCAAGTCAGACCAAATTATGCAATTGTTTAAGCCAAGCCATATAGAAGAATCCCTAAAACTGCTCCATGATATAGGATGCCCTACTGCTTTGTTTATGCTTTTCCTTTATTTATATTTCTAAGAAAATAACTAAACATAAATCCAAGAAATCAGGCAAAAGAGTTTTCCAGTGAAAGATAGGATCAAAGAATGCTCTCTCGCAAGTCTAGACTCAGAATTTCAGGGCACGCATGCAATACTACTCAATCTTACACCTACAAGGTTCTCGGGAAACCCCAATACAATTTGATCGGTTTTCAGTTATTGCTGTTCCTGGAACCAAACTCCATTGTGATCAAGATGTGATAGTTGTAGCCATTTGACACACACTAGTTTCTATTATCAGCAATTTCATATTTTGCAGAATGACCAAAAAATAAAAATAAAGTAGAGAGGATCAATAAAAATACAATGGCTTCGAAATCATCAACATGTGGAAATAAATGACTTCCAACTAACAGAATATCCTACCTGGCAATTCCCATCACCTTCAACTTTGAGCTCCACCAGATTATACAGTTGCAACCTATTTAAACAAACAAATTGTGATCAAGCTTGGCCCTATTCAGAAAATCCAACTTAGTTTCAATCTCAAAGCAACAACAAAAAAAATGAAATTCTCTTGAATCTTTTGTTTTATAAAATCCTTTCAAAAACAATTTGATAGATTTGCAAAAAAATGCAGAAGTTAGCATGACCAATGACGCAAAGCAACTCATAGCTTAAAAAAATAAAAAAATGCAGAGAACGGGATATGGGCACTAGTAACTACCAAAAGAAACACTTTACCAATGTTTTGATGATTTTATTCCTATTTGCCTCCCCATCCGATTTGCAACTTATAAATATTTTTCCTAGCAAAAACTAAGGCTTCCAGCTATTGAATAATTTGATCATAAATCATAAGCTCTTTATTCCCTTATCAAACTCAAGGAAAATTTATACCTTATCACTTGATATATTTCACCATTTTAAGGATAACCTCTATTTGATTATCCCATTAAAAAATCAGAATTCACATAATGTGCTCTAATCCAGCTACTAATTGACAATGACAACAAATGTCAAGTTATACCAGTTCCTACCATGTAGACATGCACATGAAAAAAATTAACGAAAATACACTTTGTGCAGCTGCAAAATTTAACAAAGGCGAGTGACATAAACCATGAGTTAAACCATAAGAAGTTTTACCTATCAAGTAACCTTTGGATGATCTGATATTGCTTCGTCATCTGAAGGTATGTCCCTGTTAATTCTAGGGACATGCTACATTAAAAACAGCAAATAAGCAATACAATAAAAACTTGCAACAATAGTAATAATTTAAATACGTGACATTCCAGTAAAAATCAAGCTGAACAGAATCAGATCATGGGGCAGATATATGCCATTATACTGAAATTTACACACACATGCGTCAAAGAGATGAGCTTGGATAAAATTAAAACTTACAGGGGTAGGCACCATCTGGTTTAATCTTTTCCCTACTTCTCCATCCCAGGCAGAAAACTCATCAGATTCCAAATAGGCGGACCAATCTTCACCATCATATTGTTTTTCACCATGGCTAGAACAGGAACTTGAGGGGTCCACATCATCGGACGCACCAGGCACACCCTCATGCCCTGTATTTATCATCAAATAAGTTGTCTTGTCAACAGAGTCACAAATATAGAAGGCAAACAATTGTACTATGTGCCCTTTTCTCATACCCGAACTATGGTTACTAGGAGTTGGCCCAAACCAATCTTGTGTAAGGATGGATGCCTGCATGTGCTCCCCGTCTACAATTGATGCGCCAGAAGCTTCTGCTACAGCAAGATGTGAATATTCTTCTTGCAGAGCATGGGCAAGCATCTCATCACTGTCCACGTTGGACTCCATAGAATCGTAATGAGATTCTCTTTCGTACTCTCCCATGTAATGGCCAGAATTTTCTGGGGTGGAAGTTGAGCTGTACGTGTTGGTAGAGAATGGTTCTCCAATCTCAAGAAGATTGAGGCCCCATCGGAGTATATCCGGATCTTGATCATAAGTGATCATTATGTCAATTCTTCTGTGTCTTCACAATTAGATGGGAGACTTATACAGCACAATTACTACTTGACCGTAAGACAACCGCCAACTCTTCTCTGCCAACCAACCAACCAAAAACATGTGCCTTAAGGCTATCAATTCTCTTAGTTACAGAACATACAAATCCAGGCCAAATACCGGCACAGAATTAAACCGCACATACCGAGCAGCTTAATCAATCAACAACAGTACAACAACAGAGAGAATCAAAATAACCACAGCAACGACAACAACAATCAATCAAGCAGAAGACAATCAGCAATTAACCCTAAAATCGTCAAATAAATTCATACTTTCGAGGCCAAAAAGATAAAGACACGCACCGGAAATCAAGCGTCCGAGACGTGATGGGAAGCGACGTTGGGGAGGGATGATGTATATATAGTTTTTATTTTCGGAAAAGAAAAGATTTTTATGTTGTTGATAATATAATTTTTTAACTTAAAAAAAAGGGGTGTATTTTGTGACCTTTTTTTATTTTTCCGGTTTTTACGCCCATCTTTCAAAACTAAATTTCATTTAATTATAGAAAATTTTACTTATTAAAATTAAAATTATTACTATCGTTATTTTATTTATTATTAGGAAAACATTGAAGACTAATTTTATCTACATTAAAAATTTTAAAATATTAATAAATTTTGATATATCTCTAACTAATCTTTCAAAAATAAATTTGTTATTTAACATACATATTATTATTTATTATGAATGTGTGGGAGCATAATTCTATTTAATTTTAAATTTTATATTTTACCTACCCATCATCCTGTAAATAAAATATGTTACATATTTCCCAGTTCAACAACTTTAATATTAAAATGTCTTTACAATAGCTTTAATTTTACTAACGATGATGAAAATGTGAAACTTTCGGATATACCACTTCCTATTTTTTCTTACTAAACTTAATATGTCTGTAATTACACTATTTAAATTAAAATTGTCATTTAATAAGCAAACAAAATTTAGATTTTTAAATATTCTTTTTATTTATTTATTGTTATTTATTATTAATAACAAACTTAAAGTATAATTTTATTTGAATTGAAAATGTTTAAAAACTAAATTTCATTTAATTATAAAAAATTTCCTTATTAAAATTAAAATTACTTTCAATAAGTGTAAAATTAAATATTTATTATTTTTATTTAAAAATAATATAGTAATATTTTTTAAAATTGGTTTTTTATATCCTTGACGTAATTTACATTAATAAATTTCAATATACCTCCACGTAAGTATCGCCTAGATCTTTGGTTAGTATATATAATCTAAACATGAAAAAGAAACATATTATAGTTTCTCATCTAATTACTTGAACATTTGCTAGTAATACGGCTAAAATATACTAAATTTTTGTGAACGTATGTTATTCTCCCAAAGATTTCCCCCCTTTTGAACCCAATTAAAATAGATTTTATGATATTATAAGTTTTCTTTCTAAATTACACTTGGTCTTTAAATAATTTTTTTAAATTTTAGCTGAAAAATATTTCTTAATATTACAAAACTCAATTTGACTCGTCTGATAAGCTAAAATGGAAATTAGAAGACTTCGGTAGAAAGTAAGAAATTCTACAAATTAAAATATAAAAAAAGATAAATAAAATAAAATAAATTATTTTAATATATTTTTTAGTAACTTTTCTTTAAAATTAAAATTTATTTTAAAGACATTACATGATTATATTTATTTCATTATTCAACTAAAATTTTTGGAAGAACTTAGACGCAATCTCTGACATATACCGCACGTAACTAACATCTTACCCAGATAGGCCAAATCGCTGTATAAAATAATTTAATTTGACAAGATAGTGTTTCTAAAAAATAGATACAAATCAATATTCATTGCACGCAAACAAATAATATGTCAACGTGAAACTTGGCGCTTGCAAACAACCAATTCCCTTCCTCTGGTTCGTGCAGTTTTGACTAGCTTAAACTCGGTTTCCACCTGCATCTCTATTCTTTCTGATTAGTGTATAATAGAGGCAAACAGAAATGGACCTAACGCTCTGCTTTCTACATTCTACCAATTTGATTTGTCAAAGTTTTTCTTCTTTCCTTTGTATTGGAATCATGGATGCCAGAGAAACTCTTAATGCAATGCATTGAGGAGAAGTTGACCTCAAATTTTTTATCTATTGCTCTATATTCTTATTGTGACATCCTGCCAACTTCTTCGTGTCTAATTGCACTAAGCCATCTAGCATTGACCAAGGCATCAACAGGTATTGGATCTTGTGTAGAAGAGAGGAGCCTACTGCTCAAAGCAATCCTTGAACCTTTTCCCTTGCCAAGGCCATCCATCTCCTTCAAGGCACGAAGTTTGATGATTGCTTATGCTTGGCCTCTGGTTTTGCCTTAGCATGAGCAAGCTTTGGATTTGATTTTGTGATGAAGCCCGACTATGGGACGTCGAAGATACATGGGATGGTGGCAGCTTTTCTGGTGTTCTTGCCGGTTCTCTTTTTCATTTCGCTTCTATCTCGAGACACTCTATCTTACATCGTTCAATCTGCTGGTGGAAGCTTTGATTTGCAAGTAGTTCTTTGGAAAGGTACTTATAAGTCTCTTGTTGCCCACTTCATTTTATTTCCTGATCTGAAAGACAATAGATCGTAGAAAGTTTAATTCACTGCATATAAATTTGTGAGTTCTCCTAGTTATGATTTATTTTTGCTGGAGAACTGCTCAGACTTGATATTACAACATACCACTGTGCCTAGCTATAAAGAACATGATCTTTGGACAATAAATTTTGCAAGCATTCAGTTTTTACTTATTATTGACATTTCACAACAGGTCATCGACAGATTGATTACCGAACTGATACAGATAAATTGCTGGAAGGTTTACTTGCTTCTGGTTTCAATGAAAGTTCATGCTACAGCAGGCAACAGTCCACCTTCTACCGCAAACCATCTCCCTATCTTATTCAGAAGCTTCGCAAATACGAAGAACTCCATGCCAAATGCAGACCCAACACGGATTTGTACAAGAAAGCATTGGACAAGCTCAAGTCTGGCATCAAAGATGGATCAGAAGAGTGCAACTATTTGATGTAGGTACCGTTAAGTGGCATGGCTAATAGAATCCTAACTCTCACTTCGGCCTTCCCACATGCTCTCCTTACCAACCGGGTGTTGCTGATTGACAGGAGCAGGGACATGGCTCAACTCTTTTGCGAGCCATTCCCAGATTCCTCATGGTTGCTCCCATTAGACTTCCCTTCAATACCTAATGGATGAAATGAAAAAAGTTTTGGGTTTACGCCCAGAAACAGGAGCTTAAATGGTCCTGACTATTCAAAGTCTGTCTATCTTGATTTGGCTCATGATTATAATCACTTTGACAAGCTATTCTTCTGTGAGGACCAGCTCCTGCTCAGTAAGATTCCTTGGTTGAGATTGAGATCAGATGAATATTTTGCACCACTCATGTTTCTTATTCCATCATTTGAAGAAGAGCTCTCTCAGCAAATTGTTTCCAGAGAGGGAGATGGTCTTTCACCATCTTGGTAGATACCTTTTCCACCCATCAAATGATGTAAGGAAGTTCATACTCAGATACTACAATGCCTATTTGGATGGTGCAGATGAAAAAGTGGGCATTCAAGTCAGGGTGTTTGATAATAGACCTGGTCCTCATCAGCATGTGTTACAGCAGATCGATCTCAATCACTACTTTCAGAGTTAGCAACCGAGGAAGAGAATGCCACAATAACAAGTGTAGAAGCCCCCCAAAAGAAAAGTTCTTCTATTTACTTCTTTGAGCTCTTGATACTCTGATGAGATTAGAAACATGTATTGGGAGCTACCAACTGTGAGCGTGTTCCAACTCAGCCATGAAGAGCAGCAGCACTGGACGTCCATTGCATGACATGAAGGCTTCGACAGAGGTCTACCTGATAACCAGCTCGAGGTCGACTTTTGGGTATGTTGCTCAGGGTCTGGGAGGCATTCGGCTATGGATCTTGGCCAAGCCAGAGAATCAGACTGTTCCCAATCCACCATGCCAGAGTGCCATGTCCATGGAGCCTTGCTTTCACTCTCCTCCATCTTATGACTACAAGGCCAAGAAAATGGTGAAGGATCTTTCTGACAGAGAATAAAATTAATTTTGGCCCATGCCCAGATGTTTCTGACCGATTGAGACTTACTGGGCGATGCCAATGCTCAGATTAAAGCTAAAAAGCATGTTTCTCTTTATATAGAACTGTTTCTCTTTAAAAGTATAGAAACACATGTATCAGTTATCTGTAAACATTTGCACAAAAAATTACCACAGATTAGCTAATTGCATGTTGGTCGTCTCCCAACCAGAAACTGAGTGCAACCTTGCCAACCTACCGAACCTTGAATAAATCAAAAGCCAAAAAATGCTTCCTTCCCCCACATCTCCCATGTTGATAAAAGCAATTCCTATTACCTAAAACTTTGGAACCTCAGTAAAGGTTTGTGGACTCCACAGTGTCAATATTTTGTATCTGTTATTCTATTTCTTATGTTTGTCCCCTCCACAAAGCTGCAAAGAAATTTATTATATGAGAAAGGCGCTATCATGAAGGGTATTTTTTTTCCCTAAAAAATATATAATGAAATTGAAACTAGGAAGACATCAGCTGCTTTGGTCATGGCTTGTTTCTATGGTTTTTGGTTGGGGTTTTAAACATTTCATACTAATCTTTCTTTAGAACTCTGCTGGTACTTGCAACTGTAGACACAAGCAAAACAAAATTTGGAATCTTGGTCTATTCTTCGTAGTTCTTTCTGTAGTTTAAACGCTCTAATCATGAGAAAGGCAACTAACTCCAGCTCACTTTTACTTTCCAACATCAGAGAATTTTAGCCCATTTTTCTCAAATTTGTTTTAAAAAAACTTGAACTCACTTTTCCTAACACGGGGAGGGACTGCTACTTGATTAACTATCATCTGAACAGGCATTCTCCTTGACTGGACATTTTTCAAATCATCTCCAACAAAAAAGGCCAATTTATTATTAAATAGATGAGAGACGCAACAACAAGAATTTTTTATTAGCATCCCAAACTTTTATAAACAAGTTCATAAAAGATTAATATGCCAACTTCCCTTCGGACCCAGAATCCATATAAAACTTCCAGCATATGCACTGTTCCAATGGATTGAAATGGAAGCTGCGTAAGGTAGCAAATGTGATGATAACGAGATGTGGTCGGTGATAAATCTGTGTACCTTAAACCTTTGTTATTATTTGATGCCACACCATATTCTTTCAGAGAAAAGATACAAGAGCCAACCTGCTTTGGACAGAAAAGCATTAAAAAGCAAGGAAAAGAGGTGGTCACAACTTCAATGTAAACAGGTATTTGATTTTGACGTCCTACCTGCTGCACCATCTTATCAAATTAGCTCACTAATTCTTCTTTTATAAGAGAATGTATGGCTCAGCCCACAGCCAATGGCGTCTCATACATTCCCACTCTTCTATGAACTTGTTCTTCTCATCCTTCTCATGTCCACAATCCTATGTTACGGTGCTGAAGCAAGTAAGTTCAACAGAGGTGAAAGAGCAGAGGCCAATTGCAGCAAAGAGATTGCCATTTGTGGGAGTAAGAGGCCGGGGCATCGGAGTCCACCGCCACCTAAACCAAACTTTAATCCTCGAGGGAGGGCAGGACATCGCTCGCCGGGAACCCAACCGTCGCCACCACCTCCACCGTCATCGTCACCGCCTTATTTGTATGCAAGGACCATTGGAAAATAAGCCCGTCAGTCGCGGCTCGGCTCCGTCGACCGGGTTTCGCCGGGAATTGCATTGTCGCCGGCGCCGGTGCCGAGCGGCCACCGCTGCGATTCGCTCCCCAACCCGCACTCGGCCGGCTCCGACGATTGCTGTTTAGAGTCCGAGTCGGTTATTTGGCAATTGGCCGGTTCAAGATAAATTTAAAAATCGGTTATTTAATACGAGTCATTTATTTTTGTAATAAATAAAATATGTAATTGGTAGTCAGGGAATGAAAATACAATGGCAATAAATAATATTAAAAGAGAATTAAAAGAGAATGTGTATCATAAGTTACGGTAATTACTTTGTTAAAAAAAATAATAATGTACAGTGATCATGTTTCACCGAATAAATGTAATACTTTTGCATGATTCAAATAAAATAAAGTGATAATTATATATAAAAGTTTGCATGAGTTTAATTTAATTTTTTATTTGATTAGTAATGTGTGACGTGTAATTATTATCAGAAAAATAAAATTAAAATGATACACTAAAAACAGTTACGTTTAAGTGACAATTACTAAATCATTTTGGGAACTAATCAAAATCAGCTAAAAACCGAACTGGAAACGGATCGAGTCGAGTAGATTAAAGGGGAGTTCGAACCATGGAAACCATCGTAGTAGTGGGCCAGTGGCTCTTAATGGGCCGAGTTCAAATAATGGACCTGGTGAGCCAAATGGGCCGGCGTACGCAACATTTTCAAGCTAGCAGCCCCCAAAACCCTCGGAAGCGGCCGTGCTCGGGCGTCATCGGATCGGCGCCGGCACTCGCAAAGGTGAGATCTTTGCCATCTCCGGCGGGCTTTTCGATTCTTCTCCGGTGTAGATTTTGTTGTTGAGCCTGTGTTCTCGTTGCTGATGGTCGAGTTTTTCTCTTTGTTTGCAGAGAAATTGGCAGGGCAGATTATAGCAGGGATTGAAGATGAGGTACTGGTTTATGTCTTTTGGCACACTTTTTTTTAAATTCAGTATTGCGATTGCTTGAGCTGCTTCTATATTTGAATATGCTTGTTGTTGTGAATTTGTTTTGGATCGGAGTGGTGACTTGTGAGCTGTGGAAGTTATAGTGTTTTGGATTGGAATTTTGATTGAGTTGGTGAATGACGATGATATGTGTTGATGGTGGATTTGGGTTTGTCTTCTAAGGATCTGAACTAGAAAATGTGCGCCTCTCTGTCGGTCATTAGAAGTGATATTTGTTTCGATGGGAGTTGTGGACAGTGGGAGTTTTCGGGTAAAATTTTGAGTTTGATTGAGCTGGCAAATGGTGATGATCGGGTGTTTTTAGTGGAATCTGATTTGTCTTTAATGGATCCGAACTGAACAATTTATGCCTTACTCGGTCATCTGTTGAAGAAATCTCACAGAATCATGGATATATTATTGAGATTGTCTTTTTTATTTGGTAGAAACAGTGGTTAAATTCGATTACACACTTGTCTGATGTTACTTGTTTGGCAGCCGTAGGGTGGATTGATTCTCACCTCTGTTTTATGATTATCTGTTCCATATTGATTTTAAATGAGTGTGCTTTGTCCATTGCTATGCTTTTTATTTGTTTTATGCGAGCATTTGTTGACTGGATGAATGCTCATTATTTTATCAGTGAAATGGGTTTAACTTAAATTCTAGATGATTAGGGAGTATTGATTTATTGAATATTGCACCTCTGGTGAAGATTTTGCTTGCTAATGAATTTGTTACTGTTTCAGTAAGCTACAGAGTGATGCATTAAGGGAAGCCATTAGTGTCATTGTTAGTGACGCCAAGGATAAAAACCGCAAGTTTACTGAAACAATTGAACTTCAGATTGGGCTAAAAAATTATGACCCACAGAAAGACAAGCGTTTTAGTGGATCTGTGAAGCTTCCTCACATCCCACGACCAAAAATGAAGGTCTGCATGCTAGGGGATGCACAACATGTTGAGGAGGTGAAATGATGCTTATAGCTGTATTGATTCTGCCATGTTCTTTTCTTGTATGGAGATTTATCATCCTACTTTTTCTCAATTTTATGGGAACTGCAGGCAGAGAAGATTGGATTGGATTATATGGATGTCGAGGGTCTGAAGAAGATGAACAAAAATAAAAAACTTGTAAAAAAATTGGCAAAAAAGTACCATGCATTTCTTGCTTCTGAGGCCATCATAAAGCAGATTCCCAGACTTTTGGGTCCTGGTCTCAACAAGGCTGGCAAATTCCCTACCTTGGTGACTCATCAGGAATCTTTGGAGGCTAAGGTAAATGAGACTAAAGCAACCGTGAAGTTCCAATTGAAAAAGGTTCTGTGCATGGGAGTTGCCGTTGGAAATTGTGGCATGGAGGAGAAGCAAGTGTTCCAGAATGTGCAGCTGAGTGTCAATTTTTTGGTCTCACTGTTGAAAAAGAACTGGCAAAATGTAAGTTATATGTATGTAAACATGATTGCTGTCATTTGTATGGCATATTTCTTGTGGTGGTTTGATTGTATTTTCTAGTTGGTGATTTATTAATTTATTTGTTGTGATTTGATTGCAGGTGCGCTGCCTGTATCTGAAGAGCACAATGGGGAAACCACAGCGTGTCTTTTGAGCGAGCTATAGTTGACACGCAGGAAATGTCGTTTTTATTCACGTTGTGACTTTTCTAGATTTTTGATCAAATGCATGTCTTTTCATGAAAGTGAGTTAGCAGTGCTCATGCCTTGATGAATTAGCTGTGGTAACTTTTGTCAAATTTTATAGCCTGTTGGTTGGACAGGTTAATCGGAAACAATTGTTTGATAATATGTTTCACTACACGGCTGAATTCCTCTCCAGTAGAAATATCCCGCCTGCATTCTGCATATGTTTTTTAACAGCTTGAGAATGATATATCTGTCTCATGTTGTCCTGTGAAAACTGCGACTTCCCGTTTTACCATGGCCGGAAAGAGTGATGAATAAGCTTATTTTTTATGCTCGCATGGTGACATTTGCATCGTTCTGTAATAATAGAGGCCGAGGGTGGACGGGAGAAATGAAGGTGGAAGGGGCAGGAGATTGCTCATCACCACCATGATGGAGCCTATGCGATAGGTATGGGCACTCTCTTGTTGCTTTTATTGAGGTTGGAGAGGAGATAAATAGAGTTATGGATGTTACGAAGGATTAAGGATGAAATCCAGACAAAATTAGAACCTTGATTATGTTCCAGGCAAGTGCTATAATCTGAACTAATTACAAATACGAGACGCAAAAGAGAGTTCCCTCATGTAAGGATGCAGGAATTAGTGTTGGGGGAGGCGGCACAAAGTTGCCATCTTTTTGCGGCAAGACGAAGCCTCCCTTACGAGCCCGCTCCGCCACCGCCTCCTCACGAAGTTGTAATCTTCACCGCCTACTCCGCCACCTCCGACAGCGGCATCCTCCCCAGCCCCCTCCTACGGTGCGCCTCCCTCACGAGCAAGTCCTCCACGTAGAAACCCCGGTTTCGCCAAGAAGGTCGACTAGTTGGGGAAGAAAGAGGATGAACCCCATCTTCACCGCCTGCTCTGCCACCGCTAACGGTGGCATCCTACCCAGCCCCCTCCGGTACGACTCCCGCTTTCGCCAAGACGGTCGACTAGTTGGGGAAGAAGAGGACGAACCTGGCCACGACGCTGTCGTCGCCGCGGGACGATTTGAAGGAGCCGGAGTCGGCGTCAGAGGGGAGCGGGGAGGGGAGGGTGCAGAGGATGGGGGAGGTGAGGGGAGGGGGTAGGGCGGTGGGGAAGGGGGTGAAGGAGAGCTCGAGGAGGAGGACGGTGAAGGAGTACAAGGGTGGGGTTGGCGGGGTGGGGAAGAGGGTGGCGGAGAGGGAGGCGGTGGTGGCGGAGTAGAGGTGGGTGAGCCGCTCGAACACGGCCATTTGGTGGATCATGAAATGGATGTGGGGCGCGTCGTCGGCGTCGGCCAGGTGAATCCGGATGTATGACTGTTTTCCGGCGGTGGCGACGGCGGCAACGGCGGCAACGGCGGCAACGGCGGTGGCGGCGCCGGCCGTGGTAGCTCAGTTTTGGAGGGAAAATAAACTCTTGTATCAAAATAGAAAACCTATAAATTAAGGTCTGATTTTGTTAATCTAAGGAATTATTAAATATTATTTGGTCTAACAAAGAGTTGTTATCCAACACAAATACTTCCATTTCCATCCACCAAATGCGATTCATACAAAATGTTTTAAAAAAATTCTTATTGATAAATAAGTTGTAAAAATTAAGCTCAATATAGGGTATTTAGTTAATAAAATAAATATAAAAATAACAAATTAAATCATCATATTTATTTTTTAATTTAATGAGAGCCGATCTTAAAATCTTTTTTAATATTGACTTCGTATTAGGCAACATCTCTATCAATTATAATAAACCAATTTACATTAAAAATTGTACTAAATATAATCTTTAAAATCAGGCAATTCAATTAACTATCATATAAAATATGTAAAAAAACCCCCACAACATATAGCTATTCATTTAAAATTTTAGTTATTTTAAAAACTGATTCAACTACAAATCGAAATTCCATAACCTATAAATGACTTAATTTTAGGAGTAAAAACCAAAAACCAATTTTTTTGTTGTTGCAAAGACAAATCAAATTGATAATTCTTTATGATTTCAGTTTGATTTTTAGTTCACATACAGAATCATCGTGTCTCTTTTTTCAATTTTTTCTTATAAAGCTCGTTACATGTATTTCAGTTAAAATGAAAGCTCGTGTGAAATGCAACCAGCCCCAACCATGCAGAGAGCTCAATGCAATGTAATAAAGGCACTATCTTCCAAGTCCTTGCAAGTTCCACAGCATCTTAACTCACAAAAATGAATTTCAAAATTTTTACATTTTCTGAATCGGGAAATTTTGTAATGGCTGAAAATCTAAAGATCCACCTTCAGTACAACATTGACACGTATAATGATGCCGAAAAACGGACATCATCCACAATCAAAGGTAATTAATTAATTAAATTAATTATTAATTATTTTTTAATTTAATTATTATTTGTTATTTTTTACCTATTAATTTTCATGCATGCTTAGTTACCATTTATTATTGTTGTGATGCTTAGTTGTGTGTCTATTATTTTTATTTATATTCTTTTATTTATTTAACTTGTTTTATTTACTTATTTATTTATTGCTTTTTATCGCTCAATTTACATGCCGAATGTTTATTTGTAGATTTATTTTACATTACCTATTATTTGTAATGTCATTATTGATGTGAATACACACCACGACTATACGTCATGTAGAGTTATTACTCTTTTGTTTAGTAGTGAGTCCAATGTAAATACCGGATGTTGAACTCATCGTAGATGTGCTGTCACGCTTGAAGCTTGGAGCTCAGGCCCATTATAACTTTCTCAGATTTATCACTATATTCTATCGTGAATTTGATTTCTAGATTGAGGATGCATTAAGTAGATGTTATATCGGGCCTCATTTAACAATGATTAATTAATAACCCTTGAAGACGAGATCTCTTGTGTTGTTTTCGAACTTAGCTTCACACCACATTGTCTTCGGGCCTACCTAGATGATTCCCTTCTTCACCTTTTATATAGTTTTATATAGTTCTGATCCGGTTTTTAGTTGAACTGAATTCAGGGTGTTAGACAAAATATGTGTAAATAAATATAAAAATAAATAAGAATAGTATTTATAAAATTTTAACTCAATCTAATATTTTTAACCTTTTAATTTTAATTATTAAAGTAATTGTAATTAAAGAATTAATTTTAAAATATTTTTAAATCAGTGCATTTTTAACAAAAATCTAAAAATAAGTCAATTTGATTTTAAGAAAATATAAAATTTTATCAATCTCCTAATTAACCACTCTACTTTCTATTCATATAAACCTTATCATGCAGACCTATTAAAATGTAAAACCAACGACTCGAGTCAGAGTTTTACATTAGCGCACTAATCGGTTTGAGTCGAGTAAGTTTCATTACACACGTGTTGAATGAAGGTCGATCGTGCATTCGAGGGTTAATGCATCCGAGTAAGTTTTATGGGCGATGAGGGTTAAGTGCATCCAAGTATATAATCATAACGTCAGAAAAATGATGAGAAATAAGTTATCAGAGTTTATAACAACATGCCATCTTTTTATGTATTTGATTGAAGAATTTTTTTACACCAAATAACGTATTAGGATACGTTATATAGCAGTTTGGGTGGGTTATTAGTTATTTAACACGTTCATTTTGATGTTATTAAGTGTATTATATTATTAAGGGTATTATATTTTATGGTATTTTTCATATTTTTTTGGATTTTTTAAAGAATTTATTAGGAGTTTGTTATTATTTTTAACTCGAGTTGGAATCGAGTCAACTTTTATTTACAAAATTGCCACCCGACACCCCTCACGAAGTTTCCCCCTCTCTCCCGATCGCAGCCTCGAATGCTGCCGCCGATGCCACTGATCGCTGATCGATGTTGTCGCTGTCTGAGCAATGCCATCAAACGCTGATCGGCACCGCCGACCTCTACTAGAGCTCCGCCGAGCCATCCTCCACCATCCCGACCACCACCTGGCCTCCACGACGCATGGGAATTATGCGCTCGCACGGTGCTCCTAATGCTATTTGACCACCGGCCGCATTACTCCACAGTCGCCAAGACTGGCCAAGGGCCGATTGAGCAAGACAACTGACCCTGGTCGACCCATGGCTACCCCCATTGCCCTTGCCCTCATCGTGGTTGTGTCAAGCTTACTGAGCTGGTGCCAACCCACTGCCCTGACCACCTCGTTGGAAAAGTCACCGAAAAACTGCCAAAAATGCCAGGGGTCGTCCGAAAATAGGATTTACTGGAATTCGCCTGAAGTTGTAGATTTTTGGCTGAATTCATCTAGCCAAACCCGGTCAAATTTTGGTCGGGTCCCAAATTTGAGTTCCACATCGTGCAACAAACCCTAGTCGTCGTCGATTATTGACGACACGAGGTATAATTAACTCTGACCTAATTATTTAAAATTGATAATTATTAGCACAACATGCTAGGATTTGATTGATTGACATAATAAAATATTTTTATTGTAAATAAAAATGAATTTACGTGATTTGAATGATATAAAATAAATGCTAATAAATTAATTAAGTAAATTAAATATGAGCTGTGAATTAACTGTAATGTAAATTAAGAAATCATGATTTGAATTGATGTGAATGCTTAATATAAGTATGTTAATTATGATGTGTGAGTGCATCATTTACATATTGGGCTTTAACTTTTAGATTTGATGTGTAGGTACGAAGTAGGAGCTCGCCGCTTAGACAAGTGGACATGATTGAAGCTTCTACCAGGCCCGTTTAGAACTCGCTTCTAGTTTGACCTTCTCACTTTAACGTGATTTGATTTGACAGGTAAGCGGATGTGCCGAGTGATAGATTTATTATATCACATTCTACACGGGTCATTTACTTGTACCAATTTTCGGATTAATAACCCTCGAGGATGAGATCCATTAAGTCTGTTTTAAAAAATTCAGATCCAGATCATGATGCCTTTGGGCCTACTATATTATAATCCCTACCCAGACTTATGCATGTATAGTTTTCTCAATATTTTTAGTGAGATGTGAGAGAAGGAGAAAGTTAACTCACACGTGCCGCAAGAGGTCAAGTGCCAGTTAAAGCGGGCTCTAGATCGATAAGTGAGCCGTTCTATTCCCGAGGGATCCTGACAACTCCACATTTTGAGTTCTTCAAATTCAAAGATGTGTAAAGGATTATGGGTACTGCAATGCAGTGCATATTTAGACTTATGAATTCAAAGGGTATTGAAGGTCTCTACTTGATAGTACTTGGCTTTTGTGCTCGGGGCTAGTAGTTGTACGAAGGAAGTAGAGGTCTTTAGAATAATTGATTTTTCCGAGCGTGGGATAGTTTGAAAATGCCAAGGCATCTGACAAGTCAGAATAAGACATTGTTAAGTTGAGGTTGGCGACTCCTAATTAGTGCCCTTATGTGTGTTTCTAATGTAGAAGTATAGATAAATGATTTTATTTAACACAAGAGTTATGTCTCCTGTGTCAGTTTGACTATTAATTACTTCTAAACTAGTAACACTCGTTACTGACTTTTTCGTATTTTATATGTAGGTGAGAACCTGAATGACTAAGCGCTGCCATGAATATGGAAGAGTAGTAATGTAACTTGCACACATGTACTTGTCGTATATAATGAATGACAATATGAAATGATGAACTGTTATGCATTTTATTGTGGTTGAATGATATGATGTCTAATTGAAGGAATTATTTTCTGCAAATCATGAAATGATTTACGCGTGAATATTGTTTTGAATAGAACTGAACTGGATGAGATATGGGAGTCGAGACCTGACACGACAAGATAAAGTTTTGGTATTAGTTTTATGTTTTTATTGTTACGTATATATAATATCTGCTAATGAAAGGGTTGTCTCTATTGCATTTTTTGGGGAGACTCTATCCATTTTATTTTAAAAATTAAACAACCTAACATAGTTGTCTGAAATAAAGAATATAAATATGTTTTTCTTTAGTAATTGCTAAAAAGGTTCATTTAATTAATATAACCAAGTACAACTGGTAAAAGGTGGTTAAATATGATTGATTCAACATAATAGCAGTGGTCAGATCTAGGCTTTTTAAACCAATATGGATTAAGAGCAGATCAAAACCCAAACAAAATCCAAAATACTAAACTTTACTTTAGCCTATTTTATTGATGACCCAAAAATTATTTTAAGCAGGGCTAAATTTTTTATTTTGGGAAGATGTTTATAATAAATTTTCATATTTCCCTTGAGTGTTTTTGAATCATTATATCATACAAAACCAACCTTGTTATCTTCATATCACTTGTAATAAAATTGTACCTCGCCGATCCTAATATACTCATAAATTTTGAAAGACCATTGCTTACCACAAGGAGGGGGTAGAAATCCCTATTGAAGCAATGAAGTCGTCTATTTTATTCCTTTATATCACATTGTTCTCCCTAATTCTCTCTATGTTTCATAGCCGAAGTTTTTTTTTTTTAAATTTCACCGACCAAACTAAATTTTTATTAATTAAAGGGTATTTAAAAAATTAATAAAAAAATTTCCCTCTATTGATAATCAAACCAAGTTTTTCACTCGTGAATTTTTTTAAAAAATATTTATTTTTAATGGTCCTTTTGATTGGTATAAAAATAATGTAAATAAAAAGCTAATTTCATAAGAAATGGAAATATAGTGAAATAATGACATAAAATTGTAAAATTTTCATTTCAATGTTTGGACAATAAGAAAATAAAGGGAAAATGACATATTTCTTTCCAACGTGTGTCTCCTAAATTTTTTTTCCAATTTTTTTATTTTTATAAGGAAAAACTAATTTGTAAAATTTTTATATAGATTTAGTTTCACTGAAAATAAAATTTCTTTTGACTAAACTTCTAAACAACCAAATATATAAAAAATTTTAATCTCTAAATTTTATATTTCTTTCCTATGATTTTATGACAACCAGACCCTAAAAAATTTATTCATAAAATTAATTAAAATTTTAATTTGTTCTTTCAAAATAATTTATAGCTTGCCTGGCCGGCTCTATGTGTGGGTCCGGCTCATGGGTCGAGCAGGAGTGTATTAAAGAGCAGGGTCTGGACAAGCTAAGCCCACTCCCAACACTTCTTATGATTGTTTAATTTCTTAAAATTGGGAGCCTAAATACTATATATATATATATATATATATATATATATATTACAAGTAAAATAAAATGATAGAAGAAAACAAAACACATATTAAGGGCAAAATAACAAAACAAAATATATTGTTATATATATATATAGTGTCACCTTTTTAATTGTTAGGCTTTTTCGGTCCCTAAAAGGGATTTATAATAAGTGTAATAAGTTTTCTTATTTAAAAATTAGTTTAAAGAATAAAATTTTCTTATTAACTTATATATAAGTTACCAATTTTATTTCCAACTAAGATAAACTTTACAATTTCCTATTCACACATCTTACAAAGAAATATAATCTAAAACACAATTACAAAACTTCTATAATTGATATAGACAAAGATCAAAACTCATCTAACTCTGGTCACCAAAGTCCACCCAACTTTAATATTCAAAACTTCTACCATCAACATAGGAAAATGCTAAGTCCATCGGGTTTTAGCCACCAAAGTCCACCGAACTTTGATACCATTGTTAGATTTTTAACCTCTAAAAATAACTTGAATATTGCGAGGGTTTTTCTTAGTCAAAAAATTAACTCGAGTAATAAAATTTTCCCATCACCCTTTACACGAGACACAGACCTCATCCGGGGATAAACCCAACGTCAGTCTCGACCTTCTCTTCTTTCGCTCTTCATTTCAACTAGGGCTGGCTCAAATCCTTGTGCTCCAAATGCAAAGAATAGATGGTGGATTTCATAGAGCCAGAAATTCAAAACACCGGAGAACATGGGTTTGTAAAACTGAATGACTTCATATGCAACAATGGTCTTCTTTGAGCTTTTTGAAGGGTATACGGCGGGATTGTTAGACATGCACAACATTCCTTCTTCCCAAAACTAGCTTTGCAAAGAGTAAAGAGTTGGATTGTTAGACATATATCGGACCACATTTTGAAGAGAAGCAAGGGCTTTTGTCAAGATTTTCGTAGTGCCACCATTAGGCATTACCAGGAGCTTAACATGATCGCAAATAAGTAGATTGACTAGGAAAGTTATAATGTCATTCTAAGAGACAAAAATTGCATCTTTAGTGAATTAGAACAAATTCCTCAAGTCTCAACCCTTATGCTCTGTGTAATATTGATTTACAGTTTGAACACATCTTCGTGATGAGCAATAATCATTATTACGCATCAAGGTGAGGCTTTGGTCGGAGACGCAGTCGTGAAGCATAGACGAAGCAAGGTGGGCAACCAAGGAACGGGGAAGGCGAATACGTGGGAAGAAGATGAAATCTATCTTGGCCATTGAAATGGATCCAATGGTCCACATCCAAGTCCAGCACCGCTAACTTGGCTGTGCTGCAACACATATTTCTTTTTTCCCAAAATTATGTATGTATTTGTCTCTTGTTCTATCTCTCTTAGGCTTTTTTTTTTCAAAGCTATGTCTGTTACAATGATTCTGGAGTGCATACAATTTGGCCGAATATAGTGATATATAATGGTGTTGTATATACAATGCTCCCTGTTACGGGGTTTAGCTCGTGGGACGGTCGAGAGCTAGGGTTTGGCGGTTGTCCCTAGCATTCCCGCGTCCAAGTCGGGTGGCCGGTGCTATCTGAGTGTTGAACAACCTACCGAGCATTTATCCGTGATGTGGGCAAGTCCAAGGTCTGACTGGCACATGTGGTCTATCGGGCGAGTTGCTATGCAGGCGAGCTACCGTGCAGTACCGATAGCAGGCTGTGGTGGACAATTGGTCGGTAAGGAGTATCGAGCAGGCCACTACCTGGTACCGAGTGTGGTGCGGGTTCCAGGCGCGTGCAAGGTCAGGCGCAATCGGGACATTCTACCGAGCAGCGTGGCAAGTAGAAGTGCGGGTTCTGGATGCGTGGGATGCGAGCGACCATGCATCATGACCAGGCGAGCCAGGCACCAGGGCCGTGCGCTATCATGCAAATGGGTAGTAGTCACAGGTGCGCAGGTGTGCAGGTGACCGAGCCAAGGAGCGGCAGGGGTTATCATGCACGCGCATGGGTGCTGTGGAACGGGCAGACCAGGGTTCAGTACTGGCGCTGGTTCGATAAGGCGACCACACCACACCCAGGAGGGGTTCGGTGTTGGGTCGAACCAAGAATGCGATCAGTCTTTTGCGCCACACCCAGGGGTAGGCTTTCCGGTAATTTTGCTGGAATCCTAGGGGGTAAGTGATGACAAGGCTTGGAGCATGAGGACCGTTGATCGTGGATTGGACGGTGAGGATGCAAGCTGGGGACGTGGTGCCCACTAGTCCGGAAGGTCTATATAAGGAGATGCCATCCTTGTGTAGAAATCAGAACAACAAAAGAGAGTTGAGTGTGTGAGTGATCTCAGTGGGGAGTGAAACTTGGTCGGGCAAGGGGACGCCTTGGGGTTACTGCAGTCAGGCCGAGGAGGGTCTGGAACACCAAGGGGGATTACCAGGGTAGTCGTCGTCCGCCTTTAGGGTCAAGGCTCACACACCTGTTGTTCGGCAACCCTGCGTGGTGAGCCGAGGGTTGGGTGAAGTCCTGTCGAGTGAGGGTCGAGAGGCACGGTCGTGGGGTTTGCATGTCCACGACCGGCGGGTAGTCTAGAGGGATTACCTGTGTATAACTTGTATTCACGTTGTAAGAATAGAGGTTGGGATTTATCCTGTAATTGGTGTGATGTATCCGTCATGTTTGTGCACCGTGGTCTAGACCAGTGATTCTGTGGTCTAGGGGCACCGAGCAGGGTACTCGGTACGTGGGGCGTGTAATCACTTGCGACTTGGTGATCGGTGTGTGTGTTCGGTACAGGGGCTGGTAACCTGGTTACGGTACGCATGCGTTGGTAGCTGGGCGCAGTAACGGGATTGGGTGCGTGCGATACTTGCAGGCGTGCGGTCCGAGGCCGCTGTGCACCACAGCACGTTGGGGTGCGGAGGTGGTGTTGGCTAGTGTTTCCAGGGAGGGAAACACGCTGAACAGTGGCAGTTTGGGTGAAAAATTTATCCCCTAAACTAACCCCTGTGACACTCCCCATGATCCAAAATTACGCTTGCAGCTGTTCGCAGCAAAGGGCAGGTAAGTACTCCACACAATGAAATTGTTAAGTAGTACTAAACAAGTCGTAAACAGCAACTCAGCCAACAAGTTGCTATTGCTTGCCAATTTGACAAAGATGGACCTAGAGTAGAAACGAAGAGTACGTACCAAATCAAGAAGTTGCAACTTTCAACGGAAAATTTCAACAAGATATACTTGCTTTCCAGTTAATTCATAATATGGAAATTAAGCAGCTGGATCAACATGTTGCCATTCTCAATCATCAACAACTTGCTAATAACGACTAACCAATTAATAGCACTCATATAGCTTGATGTCAACTTTTAGTCGAAAGTAGACCTCTCCTTCGTAAGCATCGGTACTAATGGTGGCGATCCCCCTCGTCATGAAGAAGTCGCCGGTGCCACCAATGACCGAGACGTCCCTTGTCTTGTGCATCAACGGGTCGGCGCCGGCGAAGTTGATGGTGCCTTCGTAGTCCGTCGAGTTAAGCACAAACGAGAAACCAAGCCATGCAGTGTACTCATCTTTCCTGTCATAGATGTAGAACCCTTGAGCCCTTCCCACCGGCGGCGAGTGGAGGTTGTTGTCGAGGGTGATGGGGTCGTCGAAAATCACTATGTTGCCGAAGTGGCTCTGTCCGGCCAAGATGGTCAGGTTGCCCCATTGCGGCGCTCCCACTATAGCCGACGTTGCGTTCATTGCATTGGCGCCGTTGTAGACAATGTCATGAAAAAGAGCACCAAATGTTTGCATGGTTGGGTGAACCTTATCTTCTTTAGGGAATTGGCAGAGGAGCCAATTAGAATGAGGAGAAGGAAGAAGGAAACGAGATGAACTTTGCTACTACTTGCCATGACAGTTAAATATATGACAATTATCACACAGAGAGATGCTGAACTTGATCCCCATACTGGTTCATGTATTTATAGGTGAACTTGATCCACATTTTGCAGCTAATTAACCTGCGCACTACCTTGTAATAGGAGCCAAAAACCAAAGGGTATCTTCACAGCCTTGACATGAAAGTATAACATTTTATTAGATGAGCACACAAACAATTAATCTTACTAGATATCAGTTTCCCACCTACCTCTAATTATGTAACAAAACTGGATTACATTCATATTTTAGTAAGGATGGCCACCTTAGTGGGAAATTAACGTTTCACGAGGAATTGAAATGCCGGAATGGTGCTTATCTTCAAGAGCCTTCAATATGCTAGCTAAGCAACGGTTTATGCTTGACAGCACAGATTTTGCGTCACATTTTGGACAAGGATGATACAAAGCTAAGTGAATTCCATAACAAAAGTGCCAAAATTTTACTTGGACTTCACTCATTCATAAATAAATTACCAGCCAAGATTGAGTATGATCCTTAAGCAAACTAAAATTAAAAGAAAAGTGGCGCACAATTAAGTAGATCGGCAGGAAACCAGGAGTGCTGCGTGACACATTTCTCCTTTGTTTTTCACGAGGTCCAATATTATTTTCGTTATCAAGATCTCAACAAGACCTAACATTAGTCTCAATTTTCATGATATAATAATAAAAATAACCAAGATGTACGAAGCTGGTATTGTGCATGCAACTTGTGCAGGATAATATTTGAGTAGCATCTGCAATTCCAGCATTGGAATTCTCCGTATACAAAAGAATTCTAATTATAAAAAACTGTGGCTCACGAGATATCCATGCTTGTGTTTGCCTTTGACGTAGGAAGAAGTATTCCATGCACCCCAAGAAATCTTCACTGGCCATTGTAATAAAAGTACTCTGAATGCCAAGCTGTGTGATGTAGGATTCTAGAACCCAATTTGTCATTATTTTTATTGGCTAGATTAATTAGGGTTACAAGACTTAGTCCAACTTGTAATGTTATAATGGAATATTATTCTACGTACACAGATTTATCAACCACCATATATGGTTGATTGCAAGGTGTACACCCGCGCTCGGGATTGCATAATTTTTTTCTTTTTTATATATTGATTATATTTTTAAATAATTATTATTTTCTCAATTTTTTTAACTACTCAATTTTTTTATTAAAATATTTTTGCATTGCACGGCGTGTGATATTTTTATTTTATTGTAATTCTTAAACTTAGTATATTCTTAATTATAAATATTCAGTCATTTGACTAAAATTTTCATCAGGAATACTGAAATTATTTATTTTGTTTGAATTTTATTTATATTTCAAAATTTTAAACTGAATTTAATTTCTTATTCTTGTTTTAATCTTTGGAAAGGGTTTATATATTAATTAGATTGAGATTCACTTATAAACCTATTAAACATCATATCGTAATTTACTTCTTTATAAAATTAAAATATTAAGTATACATTATTTTATTCAAATTAATTTATAGTCATAGGCAAGTTCCCATTCAAATATTTCTATGTAGAAATTCGAATACATTTTAAATATTTTATACGACTCTTATGAATTGATTATGATTCTTATGATATTTAAGTAAAAAGTTTAAATAAACTTAAACTATAATTCTCCTTGAGAACGAATATGTTCTATAAATTTTGTTATTATAATTAAGTACTCACAATAATTATTTATTAATTAATATTAATTAATCTTATTTTAAAATTTTTGTTTGTCAACTCTGCTTTTCATCTTTATAACATTTCTAATTTAATTAATAAAAAATTATGAAAATAATATTATTAATAACATTTTGTAAAAATCTAAAAGATTAACTGTTTCGTCCTTATCATGTTTGTAATTTATTCAATTAAATAATTATGAAAATTATAATATTAATAAGATTTGTAAAAATCTAACAGATCAATTTTTTCTTCGTTATAATGTTTGCAATTTACTTAATTGAATAATTCAGAAAATAGCAATATTTACTAATAGAAATTTAAAATATGTGTTTAGTCCAAAAATATGTGATTAATTTTTCCTTCTTTATAATGTTAAATTCCGAAAGTATTATTATTAATAAAAATATAAAAGCAACTTGTTTTCATATTTATCACATTTATAATTTAATTATTTTAATTTTATAAATTAATAATTTTAATTATATTTTGTAAAAAATCTCAAAGAATAATTTTTCATATTATGAAACTAATTAAAGAATGTTAATTTAATTAATTTTTCGAAATCTAAAAGCGAGCTGGGCTCGATTTGGCTCGTATACAAGCTCACCGAAGCCGATCTCGACCAGAGAGCTGTTGGGCCGAAGCCGAGAGCTGTTAAAGCCCAGCCGGCCATTTTTTAAAAAACCAAAAAGAGCAAAGCCCAACAGCTCTTTATTTTTAAAAAAATAAAAATAAAAATAAAAGAGCTGTTGGCCAACAGCTACTTTTTTTTTGTTTTTTTCGGTTTTATGTAGCCTGTTGGGCTTTTGGTTTAAAAAAATTAATTACCTTTAGAGCCTACAAGCCAAGCTGAGCCCGACTTTACAATGAATAAGCCAAGCTCGGCTCGACTTGCAGGTTATTCAAGCCAAAGACGAGGAGCCCTAGCTCGGCTCGGCCGACTCATCTGCCTTCCCTAGAATCGATCAATATATGTCACATTAGTAATCAATAAAGGTGTTAATTTAATTGCACTTTTGATATCTACTCTTCAAAATTGAGTCACGCAAAGATTCAATCAATTAAAATATAATAAAAATAAAAAATAAAAAAATTATTATAATTTACCTTCTTATTTGAGATATGAATGATATCTTAAAAATTATATTTTATATCTAAGATAACAGATAGTATATCTCAAAATATTTCCAACAAATCAGATTATATCTATAATATAGGAACGACATCTTATCAGGTCAAATATTAATGAGTTTAAGTGATGTCTGATGGGGTTGGGTGCTAGCCAGACGAACTTGAGCTCGAGACCATTGTGGACTCATTAAGCTTTCATGGGTAGTAGGGGTGCTAAATAAGCGAGGGAGCATTGTGGACTCATTAAGCTTTTATGGGTAGTAGGGGTGTTAAACGAGCGAGCGAGTCGAGCTGAACTTGTGTTCGAACTCAACTCGAATTATTTGAAACTCATTTGAACTCGACTTAAGATCGAACGAGTTTTGAACATACATACTCGAGTTCAACTCGAATATCTTTTATATGTTTGAGCTTGACATGAGCTTAAATACACTTAAACTGTTTAATTTTTTTGATCTCGAACCTAGCTCATTTGTAAGTTCGAAACCGGCTTAATTAAAAGTCAAAAGTACCTCACTTAAAAAATACAATTAACGTGGATTGAACCCACAACCTCAACTTGAATACTTGCTATCTTAATTATCTCACTTCTTTATTATTATATTGTGTATATATATATATATAATATAATATAATATAAAGACTATAGAGTTCGAGTTATAACTGAGTCGAGTTGAATATGGCCTTGCTCAAGTTCGGCTCATAAGATTCAAGTTCGAGTCAAATTTGAACTCGAACATTTAAATGACGAGTTTCGAATCGAGTCGAACTAAGCCGAATGCTAAATACTCACGACTTAGTTCACTCAATTAGTAACCCTAATAGGTAATATAACCGAAGGGTATAGGTAAACAAGGTACCGGACCCAACAATATAAGGCGTGGGTTCAAACATGTCGGGTTTGAGTCTATGGGTTTGGATTTTATTAATATCCGTTTCATGATAGGTACGGGTTCTGGTTTCGAATGAATTCATTCAAGTCAATTTTTGTTGTATTATTTATATACTAATCCAAGTTGCAGGCGGCGTCTAACTGGGTTTCAAACAAACTAGCTTAAAACTTACAAGATTACTACCAGCTCTGATGTCAGCACCTGTTTTTTGTAAGTAAACATGTAATGCTCCAAATTCTCAGAGTATTATTAACATTATCTGACAATACATAGCTTATGTTATGATCTGGTCATGGCCGTGTCAAACATTGGAGAGGGGGAATGAATGTTCTAACTACTTAACAAGCTAGCAACCGCAAGAATATGTAGTGCTCATCATTTCGGGACATAGAATTTGATAACGCACGAGTATACACGCATCGTCAAAGCTCGGAGAGTAGTTCATTTTCAACGCAAGATAGTATCTTAATTCGTAAGTACAACTGCTGAGTATTTACAGTGCCAGCATAGAGAAGCATTTACAGTGCTTGTTTGAAAATCAAGTTGGGCAATGCGAGGTACGCGTATAATAATTGAAGATGAAACCAGTTCGTGCAAACTGATTAAAGTAGTCCATGAAAAAAGGCAAAAAGCCATCGTCCATGACGCCATGTTTTGACGAAATCATGCTGATCGAATGAAGAATAAAAATTTCGAGTCATCCGAAGATGATTGAAGAGAGAGAGACAGAGAGCGAGAGTGACATTCCCAAGTGCAACGTATCTAAATTTCTATGCCTTGTTGTCTATCAAATCAATGCAATCTTATTACTACGCAAATATTGGTTGGTCGGGCAGCCGCTGTTCAACTGCCATGGAAGATGGGGAGAGGGCAGCAGGAGCTGGGGAGGTGAAGTACAGGGGAGTGAGGAAGCGGCCATGGGGGAAGTTCGCGGCGGAGATTCGGGACTCGACGAGGAACGGCGTTCGAGTATGGCTAGGTACGTTCAACACGGCCGAGGAGGCAGCGCGGGCGTATGATAGGGCGGCGTTTGCCATGAGAGGGATGAATGCAGTGCTCAACTTCCCACACGAGCAGTACGTGGATGGGGAGAGCTCTTCCGGTCGACAGTCGAATGTCGCCGGCGAGGGGTCGTCTGGCGGAGGAGGGCGACAGTCGAATGTCGCCGGCGAGGGGTCGTCTGGCGGTGGAGGGCAGGTGATTGAGTTGGAGTGCTTGGATGATAAGGTGTTGGAGGAGCTTCTTGAGGTTGAGGAGAAGAAGGAGAAGAAAACAGAGCAGGATAAATGAGACATTGCCCTGTTTCATGAGTTCGACAATCATATCGTAGACATGAATGTATTGTATTGTGGCAATAACAATATCTGCATTCTTGGTTCTTTATTTGCTTGTCTTAGTTATAAGTTTGTTGTGAAATATGTATCATTGGCTCACTACTACCAAGGTTTTGCCAATTTGATTATCATTAGAAAGACTTTTTTTAAAAAAAAGAAAATTATTTGAAGCGTGAAAAACAGAGCATACTCTGTAAATAGGACATCCCATATTAAAATCTAGAAAGATGTTATAATATGGCTTCGCCATGCATGGTTGAGTAGCTTTGGATCCCATTCCGTTATTCCGTTCAACATTCTTTATTGATTAGGGCTAGTTATGTGCTTGCGTGATATCAACGAAGAAGTACTGCACATGAACAGAACCAACAAGTTTTAGCTCAGCTGTACGAGCAGAAATGTGTACTAAGCATTGCATGCATGTTCCCACATACATTTCATTATTTTTCTATCCTGTTCCAATCCGGGACAAACTGTTAAGTGGGGTACACACATAAGCAAACTAAAAGAACACCATTCAACAGAGAAAAAACAGCACAGAAAAAAAATTATAGAGAAGCAGCCATATGTACATGAACCATGTGCAAGATCGATACATGCGATTATATGTTCAAATTAACTAATATGCTAACCTATCAAAACCCGTACAAAGACTAGTAGTATGAACATTTTTTCACAAGTTGAAACTTCTCATGCATGCACTCAAAACACCGAAAGCTGACGTGAGAAGGAGGTTGAAAGCTCTGATGCACTGAACCATGCATGAGGCAACAATTATTGAAGACCTCCGACGGCATGCAGATTTGATGTTTGGAATGGTGCCATGTATTCACTTTATTAAGTTGCATACCATGCATGGTCATCAAGAACTAATTGAATTTGCTAATGAACGTAAAATTAATAATGTTAAAATTAATTTTTTTAAAAAAAGTAAACAAATTCAGTGCAACGTCCCTTTGGAAGGCAATTAAAATGAGTTAAACCATTGATTTAATATTCACATTTAGTATATCCGTATTAGCGATTATTAGCGACTTCGGTCGACAAGCGTGTTAATAATGTAGGGCTACCACTTATTTGGCTCTTTTATTATTTGGAAGGATGTTAAAGGGAGGGTGAAGACTGTCCAAGGTTGTAGGTAGAAATATGTAAAGCACACGGAGACAGAGAGAAAAAAGGATCACAATTTTATAACTTAAAAGACTTAGTTTAGATGTGGAGAAGCTTAATTGATCACTTGCGTACTATGAAAATTGTGAAGATCTAGTTGAAACTGGTAAAGTTAACATTAGATAATTCTCTTTTCTAACCTGTTGACTTTTTGGATAAGTGATAAATGGTTAAGACTGTCAATTTAGCAAGCAAGCTTGTGACATTTGGTATTCGGTTCAGCTTGACTTGACTTAAAACTCGATATTTAAATACACTAACTCGAACTCTATTCGAACTCTAATCTTACAAGTTAAGTTTTAGCAAGGCAGTATTTGACTCTACTCGACTTAAATATTATTTAAACTTGACTCGTAGCTTGTCTCAAACTCAACTCGATAATATAATATAATAATATATATAACATCACTTGTCTATTCAAAATATATTTAAAATTATAGATAAATATTATTATTGACTACGCACTAAAAGAGGGTAGTGGTGGGGGTGTTTTGTTTTGTTTTGTTTTTTTATCAAATCTGAGTTGTCCTTGTAATCGAACGATCCAAATTAAAGCTTGAGACATAATCACTATCTATCCCCGACTAAGATAATCTTTATATATACATATATATTAATAAATTTAATTGTAACTAATTATATTTATTTATATACAATAAAATAACAAAGTAGTAAATGCATAAAAAAAGAAATATAAATGAAACAAACTTTAGTTGAGCAAATTTTGACTTGCCTTGTAAATAGCCTTAATCATTGAAGTATATAAATGAGCCCCTTACTATAGAGAAAATAATTTTAATAATAATGACAGGGTTCTAGCGCCTGCTTTGCACTTTTCGTTGTTTCAAGATGTAGTTCAAAGTTCAAAATTCAAAACCCAAAAAAATATAGGCTTAAATCTATATTATTTTATTTTAAATTAATAATATCCTTGTGCATAGCTCGGATGGGAGAGTGTTAGATTGAAGATCTGAAGGTTGTGTGTTTAATATATGTTCACCACAAGTGAGCTACTTTCAAAAGGTTGTGTATTCGATCCACGCTCACAGTAAGTGAGCTACTTTGGACTATGAGATAGTATCGAGCTATTTAAAATTAAATAATTTAAGTATATTTGACCTTGACTCAAACTTGAACAACATAAAAAATATTTGAGGTTATTTTGAGTGTTCAAAATTCGTTCGCTTTCTAATCGAGTTTGAGCACAAGCTAAACTCGGCTCGTTTGCTCGTTTAGCAACCTTATACATAGTAAACTATCTAATATCCATGACAAGTAGGATTGTTTAAAGCAATTAAACTTGATAGGTTTCATACTCAACTTGAAAAAACTCTATTTGAAACTTAACTTGATATAAAAAGGAGTCGAGCTTGAGCTTATACCTTCTCAACTCGGCTTGATTTGAAGCTCGATATTTAATATAAAAATAAGATTTTTTTATTATATTTATCTTAACTTTTTTATATGAATATAATAAAATTATAAATATCATTACATAATAATAATTTAAATAGAAATGTGCATAATTAAATTATCTTTCATTCATAATTATGTCAAAGTTAAAACATTTTAATTATAAATTAAATTTTCATATGAATTATATAAAAAAATATTATTAAATACGAATCAAGTTAGCTTAAACTCGATTCAAATTTCAAATTGAGTTGAGTACTTATTAGTTTAACTCTATTTAAATCAAACGTGTCAAACTTGAGTTAAGCAAAACTCAACTCAACTTACCCAATGAGCACCCTTGATGATAAGTATGTGGTGTATAATGGAATCTAATTAAAAACTATATATAGTGACTCGTGTAATTGACACTAATTTCCACCACCAATCTTAATAAAATGACAAACCTTTTTTGATGAAGAATTTTGGAATTATGTCTCAGTACTCCTGACTCTATTAACTATTTAGTTGGACTAATTGATAATTGGCAGAAGGTATATAATTTAAATACTCATCTTAATTATGAGAGGAGATTTGCTGTATCAAATATTATAGTGAATTCCCTATAACAACTTTCTTATTTGTGCAAATTAGTCAAGTTAATAGAATTTAATAACTTATATTATAATTATATCCAAAATCCATAAATTGTGGTGATATAAGCGAATAAGAATAATGCTATAACTTGTTTTGGGTAGAGCAAATCCGTTTCCTAGTTACACACTAGTGGAAAACCCCTTATTATCGCCAAAAAATTTAATGGTAAAAGTCTAAAATTTAGAGACAAAAGAGTATTTATCACCGAATTTGTAACAAAACTTTAACTTGACCGGTGGTGGTTAAAACCTTGGTGACAAATCAATCGGTGACAAATTTTCAAAGATATTGACACGTGGTCCATGCCACGTGGCGCGACCAAATTGTCGTTGGGGCCGCAGGAGGGGTACAGGGCGGAGGGGGCGCCGGGGCAGAGACTGTAGATGCGGCACCAGGGCGGGGCGGGGCCGAGTTCAGGCGACGCCGGGCGGGTTTTGGCACCGGGCGGGGAGACGCAGGGTCGGGGCAGCACTGAGGAGTGGAGGCGGCGCCGGGCCAGGCAGCGCCGAGTCGGTGCGGCGCTGGGGAGCGGAGGCGACGCCGGGACGTGGAGCGCCGGCGGGGCAGTGGGGCGGGGCGGCGGAAGGGCGGCCTGCCCCGTGGGGTACGCGGCTCTGCCGCATGTTTTGGGAACATGTGGTTCGCGTCTTCCCAAGAACACGCACAGAGGGGATTAAACGGGCCTAATTTTCTTTTATTTATAAAATTTAAAAATTGATACCGTTATTTCAGCGAAAAAATTTAACTAGTGGCAAATTTTGACACGGAATAATTAAATTGCACAAATTTTCTGTGTTAATTCGATAACGAATTTGATAAAATATGACACAAAAATTTGTAGTAAGTTTCATGGAAATTTTTTTGTTACTATATTTCAATGACAAAACCACGTCAAATTTGTCTCTCAAAATTTGGTGATAAATAACAAGATTCATCGATGGCATATACATAGGTTACAAAGATTAAAATCTATAGTTGAAAGTGTATTTTATATATATATATATAGCAGCTTATAGAGCGTTGCCCTCTTTTGACAGCGCACCATGTATTGTCAAATCTGGACCACTGAATTGAAATCCACCGGCCTAAATTTCACTGCCCCAAACCCGGTCTCAGACCTGCTAAGACCCACCCCAGACCCGCCTGCCCGCTTATCCGCAGTGGTTTGCCGGACCGCCTGCCCATCCCTACCCCCTCGCTGGCGGCGCCCCTGCTACGATCCCCTCGCTGGCCTCGATGACCCCCGCCACCCCCTTACCCTACCGCTGCACCCCCGTTCCCCCTCGCTCCAGGCCGCCCCTTCCACCCCTCGTCGCCGCTCCAATGGCCCCCCAGCCACTGCCCCCGTGGGAGCAGCGGCAGGGGGTTGAAGGGCACGACCAGGGGCAAGGGGCGAACAGGGGTGGGGGTGCGGCGGCAGGCACTGGCGTTGGCGGGGAGGGCGCCAATCAGGCAGGCGGGGGCGACGGGATGCGGCGCTGCAACAGGAAGCAGGCAGCGATGGAGGGGCCACTGGCGGGGGTGGGTGGGTAGGTGGGGGGACGAGGGTGGTCAAGCGGGCGAACAGACGGTTGGGCGGGTGTGCGAGCTGGCAGGTCTCAGGTAGCCTATGAAATTTGGGCCACTGGATTTCAATATAGGAGCCCAAATTTAGCGTCGCATGGTGTATTGTCAAAAAGGGCAATGCACTATAGAATTTTTCTATATATATACACATCAGGATGATCATGGATGACAAAAGACCTTAAAATGAGAGCACCCTTATACTTTCTTTCGTCTTTATGATTACATTATACACGTTTAACTTCCAACAAATAGGATTTGTTGACAATCAGAGCAGATCAAATGTGGAATACAAAAATGCAATGTATCTAGTTCTTTATAAGTCAAAATCTTAATTTCCTTCAAAAAGTTATAAACATAAGTTATCCCTCCATATTCATTAAATCATCACATAATCCCCTCGCAACTTGCCACTAATTAGTACACAATTAAGGTCTAATGACGAGTCCAAGCTGTAAACTAGATGACTTGGACATATTGTTAATTGGTACCATTTTACTCTTTGACAAATAAATACTTACAAAAAAAACAAAAAACAGCCACATCATCCATAGATGGGCCACATTTTGGGTTTTTAATTATGTGGCCAAATTTTTTGAAAAAAATTGTGAAAAATCTTAAAATTGAGAAATTCGGATTTTCTAGTTGCCACCTAATTTTCATTGGGTGGACGAGGCATTTTTTTGACATATAATAGAGGATATTTTAGTTTGCCTTTGATGTTTGGGCAAAAATTTTGGCCCCTCTCAGAAGCGATGTTGATGGAGATGTCATGCATCTCCACCATTATTTCCTGGAATGACGGATAGCGGAGATGCACGGCATCTCTATCGGGCGTCGTTCCGTAGAAGAGCTAAATCCGACTAGATGTTTGGCTACTTTTGGCCATTTAATAAGAATATTAGTGCCAAGACTCTAGCCACGTCAATGGGTTGGAGCCTAGTTGTCTGGCCGCATAATTAGAACTTCGACATGATATAACAACATTAGTGTCAAGTTGACAATACGATGTTTTCTAAAATCAAGGATGAAACACATCCAGTACTTTCTCGCGGCTCATTAAATTATTATATCTAACTACTTTCTTCATATATCTTTAGAGAACAAAAAAAGTTAGTATTTTATTTAATTTGAACAAAAAAGTTATCTTCATGCTTAATAAAATTAACTCGTCCGTGGTTATATAATACTATTAAGAAAATGCACAATGTTTACCTTATATTATTGATTTCTCTCTTCAGATGAATCGATTCTGAAATTGATAAATAGAAGTACTGAAATGAACTAAAATGATTGGATTAAAGCATGAAATTTCATGCAGTCAACTCAATAAAAAAAAGAAAGAATTTTTCTGCTCATTAAAAACAATGCTGACTTCTTCCCTGTTTCTGGCGGCTACAATTACTGATCACCGTCTTCTATGATATTGATGATCCTCAACCGAGAGTAGATCCTCGAGCAAATTATCATCCAAGTACTCTATCTCAAACACTTCCTTCCCTCCCCCACGGCTAGCACTGATCTCTAAGTTCCGACTTGAAGACGACACCGACGAAGAAGAAGACGAACTGGTTGAGAATCCAAATGAAGAATTACCGGTATTAGGCATTATGGTTGTGATCCTGCCCAAATGCTCTCGCGGGAAGTTGAGAACAGCCAAGGGCCCTCGCAGGGAGAACGCCGCCCGGTCGTACGCCCTCGCCGCCTCCTCCGGGGTACTAAAGGTGCCCAGCCAGATGCGGCCTCCCGGTCTGCTCGAGTCGCGTATCTCGGCGGCGAACCTGCCCCACGGCCGCCGCCTCACGCCTCGGTAATGGACGCCGGCGCTGCCGTAGACGTCGACTTGTGGAGCATCTTCTCTTCCACTGCCAGGTCCGAGGTTATCTTCCATTGTTGCACCGAGAATAGCAAGTGGGATGTATTTATAATATGTAAATGAATGGAAGGAACGGGAGCTGGACGTCGTCGTGGCGTTGGCAAGCGATAAGGGAAGAGGGGGTCGTAGTCAGCAGACAATATTGTACGCTGGTCTTTGGTGATGGTGTGATGACCTGGGTATGAGTGGATGATGAGAAGGGTTTCTTTTAATTTTTATACGACCAGACCGAAAAGATGTTAAAGATATAAAACTCTCGGTGGACAACAACATAGACTATACTAATTTAATTTTTTAGATATAAATTATGTTTGATTTTAAAGATATATATTATTTAAATAAAAATATATAAATTATAATTATTTAACTTTTTATTATATTTTTTATAAGACAATTCTACATATTTTTATTAGGAAGAAGGTATAAATTAAAATTAGTCGGGTTTGAATCCGTGACTTTATATTGTAAAAGATATTTTTATTTTTATTTTAAAAATAATTAAAGTTAATAAGATTTGATCCTGTTATACACAGAAGTATTTTTATTGTATTTTTTAGATTTTCTTATTTTAAATGACTAATTTTTCTACTTTTAATCTCAAGGTACTATTGAGCCTCCCTTTTATTAACCAGAATAGATTTATAATGCCACCCCTTACTAATATAGTCTCTAGTAACGTCATGTTTACACATGTCATCTGCCAAACATACACAATGTTACTCACCTAAATAAAAAGAAATTGCTTTTTTGGGTTAAAAGGAAAAAAATGCAATAATTTTTAACCATAAAGAATTGGTTGATTATATTACACACAAAAAATACGTAATCATAACCATAATGAATTATGTTTGCTTAAATAAAAAATTACCTTTGATTAACATTTAGGCATTTGGCAAGAAAAGGTTAAATTATATATTTGTTTAATATAAGAAGTCAAAACTTATATATGCTTGGGGGGAAAATAATCTTAGACGTGGGAATTGTAAAGTAAAAATCAAATTTATAATATTCATGACCTCTATTTCCTTCCCCACACTATTTTATGTCATGACCCCACATTGCGAGGGCCCATTAAGAGAGTTTTGTTGAGGAAATAATAGGAATGAATTACAATTTGCAGCCAAAAAGTTTTGCTTGGGAAAAAGGCAAAAATAATTGTTCATTGACTTGATCAAGGAGAGCTAACCATAGTAATTACTTTTGGAAAGGGAAAGGAAACGTTTGAAGAAGGAAGCGTACGAACGGGTGGCTCAGAGTTGGGGATGAGGAGTGTCATGTCCCCGTCAAAGCCAAGTCTTTTGACCCCCCTCCCCCTCTTTGGGTTTGCCAGTCTCCCTAATTCTAGTTCTTGTGATCAGTAGACGATGACATATTATATATATATATATATATATATATATATATATATATATATATGTGGATGAATCCAGAACTCTGGTCCAGTTAGCTCATTTTAGACTGCCGCCTGAACTTTGGTCTCATGTCATTATATGTTCGCTTCATTTTTTTGGAGGTAATTTGTTATGATAAATAAGATGTTTTTTGTAATTTGATGACTTTATATGTCATGGGTCTTCAATGTGTCAGGTTTATGGTTAAACCGAAAACATTCTTCTCTCCCTCATATATACCTTAGCTACGAAAACCCGAAAACATTCTTCTCTCCCTCATATATACCTTAGCTACGAGCCTATGTACGTACATGTAAAATGTAACGACCCAGCCCAAAGAGCAACGTAATGGGCTAAGTCATTTCTTTAAAATGGGTACCCCAGAAGTTAAAGATCTCTAGTCCATTCCCACTTATAAACAGGATTTTTTCCCAATAGTAGGTATTAGATGTGGGACTAAGTTGAGGGATCTCACAATCCACCCACCTTAGGAAATTTCGTCCCCGAAACGTGTATACTTGGCCCGTTGCTAGCCCCGGCCCAAGACCTTTCTGGCCCGTGACTGGCAGCCTAGCTAACGTTTCAAATCCAGCCCACCATCTAACACGGAACCAGGTCGGCTCTGATACCATTTGTAACGACCCAGCCCAAAGTGCAACGTAATGGGCTAAGTCATTTCTTTAAAATGGGTACCCCGGAAGTTAAAGATCTATAGTCCATTCCCACTTATAAACAGGATCTTCTCCGAGTAGGTATTAGATGTGGGACTAAATTGAGGGATCTCACAATCCACCCACCTTAGGAAATTTCGTCCCCGAAATGGTATTAGATGTGGGACTAAATCGAGGGATCTCACAATCCACCCACCTTAGGAAATTTCGTCCCCGAAATGCCTATTCTTGGCCCGTTGCTAGCCCCAGCCCACGTCCTTTCTGGCCCGTGACCGACAGCCTAGCCAACGTTTCTAGTCTTGGCCCGTTGCTATCCCCAGCCGCGACCTTTGGCCCGTGACCGGTAGCCTAGCCAACGTCCCTAGTCCATCCCACCATCTAACACGGAACCAACCTGGTTTCGATACCATTTGTAACGACCAAGCCCAAAGTGCAACGTAATGGGCTAAGTCATTTCTTTAAAATGGGTACCCCGAAAGCTAAAGATCTATAGTCCATTCCCACTTATAAACAGGATCTTCTCCCAGTAGGTATTAGATGTGGGACTAAGTTGAGGGATCTCATAATATTGAGATCCCTCAACTTAGTCCCACATCTAATACCTACTGGGAGAAGATCCTGTTTATAAGTGGGAATGGACTAGAGATCTTTAACTTCCGGGGTACCCATTTTAAAGAAATGACTTAGCCCATTACGTTGCACTTTGGGCTGGGTCGTTACAAATGGTATTAGAGCCGACCTGGTTTCGTGTTAGATTGTGGGCTGGATTATGAACGTTGGCTAGGTTGCCGGTCACGGGCCAAAAGGACGTGGGCTGGGGATAGCAACGGGCCAAGAATAGGCATTTCAGGGACGAAATTCCCTAAGGTGGGTGGATTGTGAGATCCCTCAACTTAGTCCCACATCTAATACCTACTAGGAGGAGATCCTGTTTATAAGTGGGAATGGACTAGAGATCTTTAACTTCCGGGGTACCCATTTTAAAGAAATGACTTAACCCTTTACGTTGCACTTTGGGCTGGGTCGTTACATAAAAGCTGGTACGGGTGTTGAGTGGACCATTTTGCAGTTTTTGTCTTTCATTTAGTCCTGTTTTTAGTTTGCTTTAGCTAGCTTATCCTTTTATTTATGGGTTTATCTTATATTGGCGTATAGGGTAATAGTAATTTGTATATTGGCTAATGATAAAACTTTGTTCTTTTAATTAATTTTTAAATTAAGAAAATCTTGTGACACCTCTTTTGGAGAGGGGGGAGGGGGCAAAGAGCCTAATAGTGGTATTAGCCAAGTTAAATTGGGTGTTTTTTATAAGGTTGTCAGACAGTAACGATGATGATTTCGAGATTACCCGATGTGTGAAGGTTAGTTATTGAATTTATCCTATATCGGTCATAATTACCCGAATGATGATGATTTCGAAATCACCCGAACGATGATGATTTCGGGATCACCCGATATATGAATGGGAGTTGTTGAGTTTATCATATATTGGTTATAATCACCCAATATGTGAAAATAAATTATTAAATTTATTCTACATCAAGGGTATTGGTGACTTGTATATAGACTAATAAGGAAACTTTATTCCCTGAACTAAGTTTTAATCGATTAAAAGGCTCGTAACACCTATTACAAGTTCCTTTTGATGGCCCTCTCCTTAAAACTATTGTTACCAACGAAACCCTAAATCCTAATATATAGTCGCTTGTTCTCTACCTGCAGCTCGTCCCTTGATATACTTTCACTTTTGTTACTTGTAAGTTCTAAATTTACATTACCTCTTGAGCGGATCATTATCATACGCGCATGCAAGTTATAAATTGTAGATATAGCTTCCAAAAATAATAAGTGAATTACATTTAATGGCACAATAGTAAGCTATCTATCTTGTAGTTACGAAACAATCTAGCATGCAGAATCAATCGCATAAATGGGGCAACGAGCTTTGGGATCAACCTGAGTAGCTTTCCCCTGCTCTTGAGTCTTGATGGCTAAGACGCCCAACCTACGCTACAAAAAATTTTATTTAAACCCACAATATAAAAAGTGTGGACAAAAGGGCTAAAAATGTGGACATAGCTTATACCCACATTTAAATGTCGAGAACATAACATGAATTTTTGTGGCGTGGGGAGAAGTGTAAATTCACGTGGGCATAGGAGTCAACAAAATCCCACGTTGATAATCCAACGGCGAGAACACTCTTTCCCCACATTATAACATCGTGGGGCATCAAGCCTCAATAATTTCAAACTACACATATTAAAAGACGTGGGAATATATAAATGTGGAGAAAACAATGTTTTTGTCCACATCATAAAATTGTGGGCATAAGTATAATAGTTTTGATGCGTTCAATTGTAAATTTAAAATTTAAAATGATAAATATTATAAAAATAATATTTAACATTCGTCACCCACAAATAATGTAAAGAAGAGCATAACATAGCGAAGTCTCAAAATTTATTTGTAAATATTCAATTACTATACTAAATATGCAAACAAATTGAAGATATTTAAAGAAGGCTAAACATCTTTGTGAATACATGGAAAATGCAAAAAGTTATATCATTCACGATCCATTTTTGAAAGCTCGAACTTTTGTATTTGATTTTCTGCAAATAAAATCATTAAAATATGTTTTAATACACATACAAGATATAAAATAGGCCTTAAGCTATTGTTCGTGGATTATTATCTATAGGCTTGTATTCCTATTTTTCCAATATTGACCGGGAAAACTTTGACTTAATATATCGAAGAGGGGTCAATATAAATACATTGGCTAAATTATCTCGTCAATTTTGTTAGTTAACACTATTTTTCCCCTTGTGATTGTGTTGGAAAATTATCCTAAATTTCTTAACAATTTATTTTTTTGAGAAAAATGCCACTTTTGCCCATTGGTAGACTAAGGGTATATTCCATCTCCACTCTTGTTTATGGTACTAAAAAATTGGTTTTTTTCTTTGTCTCCTCTGCTAATATTGTTTACGATCAAAAAAATTATTAATTTTTTTATATTTGAAAATACTTGAAGTTGAGCATGTGATAAGTTTTGAACTTCTCTCCACCCCAAAATATATTTTTTAATCTTAAAAACGTAGATAAAATTTTTATGGAAAAAAATGGGGTGGAGAAAAGTTTCTCCACAGTTCTTTTTGGTGCATAAAAAAGCTAGAAAATTAATATATACCCATTTTTTAAAATATCAAAATAAATAAAACATAATGACTTTTCTCCACTCCAAAAATTAGTTTTTCGGAAGATCACGTAGAGAGAAAAGATCCATTTTTTAAAAAGCGTGGAGAAAATTAATTTTTTGGAAGTGTGGTGGACTATATATACTTTTCTCCACGACAATGTAATCCACAATAAAACAAATGTGCGGAATTTTTGGATGTCAAGTTTACTTTGATATCATGTTAGCTTCAAGTTTTCATCAGATAATAGGCACAATTTCTAAAATTTACTTCATTCCATTTATGTGCCACTTAACTTTTTTTTTGACTTAGAATTTCCTTTCAATATAATTGATCTCTAAAGTTTTCTTCCATGGTAAGGACCATGAACAATTTCCTTTCTCAAAATCTGACCATCTTTAACATGCATGGCAGTACTTGAATAAATAGTTCATTAGGTTCATCATTATTCATTTGAGTTCATTATGCTCATCATTATGCATTTAAGATTTTCTTCCCATTAATTTGCGTGAGGTGATCATTTAAACTTGGTGTATAACGATTTTACATTTTAAATAATAGGTTTAAATTGATCATAATTTTGTAATTTATTTTAATTCATAAAATGTGCAGAATCCGTTTTGCTATTAAGTTTTTTATTACCCAAAAAAACAAAAACAAATCAGTATCCAATAGCACACAGTGAAACCTTCGATTAACAAGTTAGCATGACAACCTTACTTAAATTCAAATTAATGGGCTTAATTAGTCATTTCTTCGAGTGCTCATCCTAAGTTGATCAATATCTAAAAATACACCCCCATTGTGTACCAGTCATTTTTCAAAAGTAGTTCACTATAATCAAAGATCACAAACGTAATTCTGTTAAGAATTTAAAGATTTTACAGTACTCTTCACAGACAGAGCTCCCTCAATCTGAGCTGACAAAATAAAAGAGTGATACTGCTTTGGGGGGAAGAAAACATAAGAGTGATACGAGGCAACAAGCATCAATTTTTATCCCTCCACTTGGGCAAATATACGCAGACAAGTTCTCTACTCCAAGACTTCAAAAGTGTTAAAACAGACCGGACGAAGAAAAAGTCGGGTAAGTGTCATAATCGGAGATCCAAAAAAGCTGTCCAGGTTCAGTTAACCGTTTGAAGGATTGACTCTTAGGCATATAAAACACAATCCGCCTCCATCTTTGTGGACATTATTTATTTATACTACTATGATCAGATGGTGGCATTAATGGGAAAACGACATGCCATTAGGGCCACAGGAAAATTTTGTTTTTTGGATTTCACCTTAAATTTGATTGACCCAAAATATTGTAGTGTCACGATCTAGGTGGTAGCCAATCAAATTCAAGGTAGGGAAAAATGAGGAATGTTTTAGTGGTGGGCGTAATATTACTCATAAGTTTTTTATGGGAGTTATTATTTATATATAAGTAATTGTTTATGAATATGAAATTACCTTTTTCTTTTGTTGTTTTAATTAATTTTAAAGAAATTTCTTTACCTCGTACCATTTGAATGATTTATTTTATTTCTCTCCAATTTTGCTTAAAAATCAATTTATCAGCTCAAGATCAGTGGTTAACATCACTCTATTATAGAATAAAAAACATTCAAATGGCATATGCGATCTAGATCTCCAACCCTAGTCAAAGGAAAATAAAAAGAAGAAAATATCAGTACACGATCTGAGAAGGGCTCTTGCATCTTATCAGACGGGGACTATGATTTTTAGATGTCAAGGGCAAGTGCATTTTTGTAATATAACATAGATAGGAAACTAATAAGAAAGATAATTACATGGTATTATCTACTATTATTAATAAAAGAGGAATTAAAAAATATTCGTATGAGATTAAAAATAAAAGAATTAGTTAATTAAAATAGAAAAAAATCTAATAAAAATACATCATTCAAAGGATCACAGGTTCGAATTTCATTACCTCAATCTTTTTAAAATAGAAATAATAAAATATCTTTCACATTAAAAAGTTATAAGTTCAAACTATGCTAACTTCGACTTCTTACTTCTTATTAATAAGTGTCTCTTTAATTTTCTTTAAAAATATAAGAAAAAAATTAAATAACTATAATTCATATTTTTATTTAAATATAATATATTTTTAGAGTCAATCACTATATATATTTAAGATATTAAATTATTGTAATTGATTTTATTATTTAATAAAGATTTACATGTAAAATTAAAATTTATCCGACAATAAGCCGCACGTAACATGATACCTTATACCTTACGAGTATTCATAACAATGTAAGTGTGATAGCTCAGGTATGGTAAGCAAAGTGGTATTTCTTTGTTTATAATAATGTTTCCCTAATATTTTACACATCATGATTGGATATATGGGATTGTTATTATATGCCTCCTATTCAGTCTTTACCTTTTAGACTCCCCTTTTAGCCTATGCCTCTTCCATGGCTTTAATCGGTATCGGTCTAGATTGTCTGAACCTTGAACAATCGTTCCATCTGTACCCACAATAAACTAATAATTAAAATATGATTCTTATTTTTATCTCTAAGAGATGAACTTTAATTGGTTAAAAGGCTTAATCTATAGTCTCTGTCTCTCTCTTTAAAAAAGGAGCATGTTCCAATAAATTTTACCAATAAGTCTTTTGATGTAATAAACTAAAACATAACTCATACACCGTGGTAAAATTTTCAAATATACTGATGTGTATATATAACCATGAATATAGAGATGTGCAATAAAAACAATCATGATTTGGATTATAGACTTAACTAATGGATCAAGAAACGGAGATGAAAATTAAGAACCACGGAGCTGATGTTGAGATTGATTATTTACGATAATTCGGGATTTTGACAAGTATCGAAGAAAAGCCAAACTAGGTACATCACAAGAGTTGGAAGAATTTTGCACTACATTCAATTAGCCATCTTAGTCAAGGTCCATAGTAATTAATCATGGTAAAAACAAATTAAAATTTAGTTTGCTCATAAAAATGGTACACTTCTGTAGATGGGCCACACGATGAATGACGATGATTATGCTTGGGAATGATAAAACATAAAACACATGGAAGATGATTTTAATAAGAAGTGCAAACTTTACAAGAAAAAAATCCGACTACCAACGTTGCATGGTGGCCGAGACCATTACAATCTTCACCCACTGTCATAAAACGGGGAGATAGATATGGAAGATGACGTTTGTCATCGACTACAGCCGCCGTTAACGAAGCTCAGTAAGAGCTAAGCAGCTGCTCCAAGTACTCCTTGCCCAAGTCCACAAATTCCACAACACTCTCCCTCCTGATCACGACCTCCCTCTTCCCCCTCTTCTTCCCCGACGACGACGACTTCCGCTTCATCGAGTGCCGCTTCTTGAGCGCCACCACCGGCGAGCACCACTCCTCGCCGCCGCCGGACCACGCCATCTCGCTCAGGGACTCGCGCACGCGCTCCACCGGGAAGTTGAGCACGGCCATGGAACCCCGCATTGCGAAGGCGGCCTGGTCGTAGGCCAGCGCCGCGGCCTCGGCGCTGTCGAAGGTCCCGAGCCACACCCGTACTCCCCGCCGCGTCGAGTCCCGTATCTCGGCCGCGAACTTCCCCCACGGCCGCTTCCGGACGCCCCTGTAGCTCTTCTCCTCCGACTCTCCCGCCCCCGGGCCTGTTTTCGCAGAGGAGTCCACTTCCTCCTCCTTCACGGAGCTCCCCGTGCAGACCACCTCCCTGCTGGCCGCCTCGGCCAGCATCTCGAACAGCATCATCTCCTCCGAGTCATTCTCGTTGAACGGCAATGGCTCTTGCCTCGCCGCCTTGTAGGCGGCGCCGTCGATCATGATCCCCTCCCACGACTCCGACTGAGGCGAGCTGCCGCCCAACGACTCTGTTGTAAAAGCAGAGCTCCGTGAACCCATTTCCATTGTTGGTGGCGAGAGAGTGGTGGGAGCTGGGAAGGTCTAGATTGGGTTGAAATGGGGTTGAAGGCGTTGTTTTGGTGTATATATACCCAAATCAGAGAAGGAAGAACAAATGCTACAAAGCAGAGGGGGTTATTCTGATACATATAATGTTGGATTATAATAAAAACTAATAGATTGGGGAGACCAAAAGTTGTGCAAAGGAGGATGTTTGGGGGGGTTATAGCTCACGTGTGTCAATGCATCTGGCGGCCTGGTCTTAATTTCATGGCGTTAGACAGATGATGTCAGCGTAATCTTCTTACATTCTATTATATATATAATGTAATATATAGTAATAATAATGATGTTTATTATGAAAATATTGCATTAGTTGCATGGGATATTTAAATTACCTTTGTCTATTGCATCCTCAATTACAGCAAAAAAACATTATAAAAGATGTCTAACTTTATTTGATCGTTGAGTTATATATGTTTTTGGTGAAAATAATGGTAGAATGGTTTCAAAGAATTGTCATTAAAAAGTTTTTCATTAATTAAGGTAACTTGCAATTGTCTTTTTTTTAAAAAAAGTATACAATAAAGATAATTATGATTTAATATATATATATATAAAAGTGTACCAAAGTAAAATTTTTGCCCCAAAATTAATTTAAGTCATCCGTTTACAAGGACAATTTAAATTGAACTTATTTAAAAGAAATCACCCCTCCCACTGCGCTCCGGTGGTAACCACTGTTGATTGGATTTGACCGGAGGCGACTATACATTCACAAATTTGGTTGCCACTTACCTGATCTAGCCATAGGATTGCCAAGTCCGACCTCACACGACCAGATTTGGTTACACGATTGCCTATTCGACAGAGGGTAGCTAGGCTTGACCACCCCACCAGGATTGGGCGTTGATCGATTGTCATGTGGGAGAGATATTAAATATTTCTAATTAAATTAAAATTATTTGGCATTATAATGAAAATTTTATTTAATTAATAATCAAATTGTATTGTAGATAATTTTAAATAAAAATGACAAACAAATTATAATATTTTTCTAATATTAATTAAATATTGTAAAAAATTGAGAATTAGCTAAATTATTAAATAATATAAAAAATTATTAATTAATTTTATTTAATTTATTTTTTAAAGATGAAATTAGGATGTAGATATGATTCACAAGAGTTGACAGTATAATGGTTTTAAAAAATGTCATTAAAACGAATTATTCTAATTAGCTAAATTGAATGAAAAAGATGACTCCTACATGTTGAAATTTTTTTATAAATTTAATAAAATAAGATTATTAATGACTTCATTAATATTAATTTGATATTCAATTTTGGTATGCTCAAATCTTATTGGGTCACATATAGAAGCTAGAATAAAATTACTTAATGAGAAAAACTGTAAACATGTAATTGGATGGTCACCATGACATGTTTCGATTGTTTGTTATTAATAAGTTTCATAGAAACAGTTAAATTACCTTGTTAAATATGGAAGAGAACGAGCTCCATTTGGGCTCGTGTTGCCACTTGTGTTTCGATGGTCTTAGAGAATATTAAATTTGGTGTGTTTCTTTTTTGACCTCATGCAGAAACTTCGGGTTCTTACATTCTGGAAAAAGTGGTAAACAAAGTGTTGTAGCTACTGGATTGGATGGAATGAAATTGGAGGTAACCTGGACACGAATATAGCTGTAAGTCATAAAATTCACTTGGTAATCATGGCTTAGCTAATCTCTTCGTCCCCCTTCTCTGTAGCATGGCATGAGCAGTCCATTTGTTCAAGACCCATTTCAAAAGAGAGAGCAGAAAGATTAAGAACAGTAATTTGGAATCTTGGATCGATCCTTGCATTCAACAGTTGAGAAAACTTTGACGATGGTAATGCGAGGTTCATCAGGTCTATTTTAGACGAATGCAACGTTACATGGGAGAAGATTTCATAGCAACGTCGATAGAAAAGACAGCAGTATTAACTTTGAGGAGGCAATTTGGACAGAGTTTGCTAAGTGGCTGGCTTATAGCAAGACTATGAAGACGACTGAGTGGCAAATGGCGGGATCGTATTGGTCGACAATATAGGATTAGATATGATGCAACCAAAATTGACAAGTCGAGAGCAAGGAATGGCATGCACTGTTGAAGTGGATTTGAGATAAAACCTGTCTAAATACGTTTCATGTTGAAAATCTGATTAGCTTGATATGCAAAGTGGCCCACGTCCCGTTTTATTTGACCGGAAATCAAACAAACTAACCGTCCAGGAAATTTCCTTTTTCAAAGGTTTTTGTAGATCTTCTGACGTCCATTTCTTGACGGTTGATTTCAGTTCTGGTTCGAATGTTGCTTTTTGCCGTTTACAGTTGCGTGTGCTTGTGCATTTTCTCATGTAAATGGAATGGACCATGCAGACGCAGAAGCTCCAAATTCCATATTGATTCCTTGTTATATTATGGGAAGAAAACACACACAGTTTAGTTATATTATACCATGAATAAAAGCTGAATCGAACTCTTAGCTCTGAAAGAAAAGTTGACGGTGAAGCTTGCTGGCCAAAGAGAGAAAATTTGACTCATTTTTTGTTAACTTGTTAATGAGAAAACAAAATGGATTGGTGGTAATGTAATATTCGAACTCCATCAAAATGGTCAATAACAAGGTTCTTTGTTTTCCTCTGTTTCAATTGTGAGTCCATCCTAAAACAATTTTCGCTTTCTTCTAAAACTGGATGCAAGTTAATGATTACATCTCAATTACTGGTCAATAATGAACCTGCTATAACATCTGGATTGAAGCCAACATTTTTGAAGTGCAACCACCTTCAATGAATGCAACAATGAAAAACCTGATATTGAGTTGAAACTTGAATGTTCCATTGATATTTGCTGTGATTGCAGCAGGCAAAGTATAACAAAGGTCAGGCCCAAACTTCGAATCGTTTAGCATTATGTTGTATGGTGGTAATTACGATTATTTTGTGCTTGATCATAATTATTTTTTATATAAAATAATTAAAATAATATTATTTTTACATAAAATATAATTAAAAATTACCATTTTTGAGGTTGATTATTTTAAAAAAATTATAATTTTAACACTTATTCCATGTGAATTAAAGGGATCCTAAAAAGAAAAAAATTAAAATGAAGAAAAATATAAATTCCTATTTTGATTCGAGCATGGTGGAATTAAAATAATCAAATTTAATTGACCAATCATCAATCAGGTCCTTGTCGGACCCCCTCTAGACCCGCGGGACGACCCGACCCGATCTGGCCCGAGTCCACCCGAAAAATGGGCGGAAGGTAGAGCAAAAGTAGGCGAGGAAGTCGGCGGCCGAGTACGGGCCGCGAACCCGACGGAGGCGCGATAACGTCGGCGATGGCCGCCGGCGGCGGCACGACCAGAGACAGCTCAAAATCCGGAGACCGCACGGCCTGACTCCTGACGGAGCATGGCGACGACGGGGAATGGATCGTGTGCGCTTCGCCGTCATTTGGTCTTGTCGGGGTTGGGGGTCCAGTGATTTGATTGTGGAGAGGGTGTGAATTGCGTTGTTTGATAGGTTTTTCCCGTCTCTGATCAGTGGAGGTGAGAAATTGAAGTGTTAAAATATTGGCGGGGTGGGGGGGCATTGCTTTTTGCATTTAATTTGGGTTGTGCTTAGCTGTGTTTGTTTCTCTTGATGGTGTATAAAATTCTCACTGGTTGATGAAACTAGGATGTGTTGCGATTACTTGTATAAAAATGATATTATTTATGTGAGTGTGTGGATGCAGGTACTGTTCTGTGAATCCTTAAAATGTGAATGGCATATTATTTTTTCAATCAATGGCATCTCATGAGGTTATTGCTATGATTTAGGAAGCTAAATGATGATTATTATGGTAAAATTGTCTGGATGGAATATGGTTTAGACGATGATCATGATTAGAGAAACTAATTATGAAAATTCTCTTGATAGATGTTTATAATATTTTTCTCTATGTATAACTTTGAACAATATATATATATATATATATTCTCTTATTTGATAGAGAGAAATAAAATATTCCAAATAGCATAATGCTTATTTCTTATTTCAATTATTACAATTGACCTAAGTACTGTTCCATGATTAGTGGAAAGAATAAAATGTTCTTTTTAGCGGTTTTGTTGTAGTTTTTCACCTAAGTTCTGTGTGCCTTCATGTTTTTTATGAAATTTAGTCGTCCCATGCAGGCTATGTTTTTGCATTTTTCTTGGCTGTTTCTCTTGGAACTGTCCACTCACACTCATTTGATGTTGGAATATGCAATTAATAGGTGCCCCAGTTAACTTTCTGAGGAATGGGTGGATGTTGTTGCTCATATTCTAGAAGAAGGGCAGACTTAAGCGGGGGACCTGTTTATTACTATGTGCGTGAGTTCTGTGCTACTGTTTGTCATGTGATTGTCTTCGAAACTTGTAGATTCTAGGCAACATTATGTTGACATCCTTTTGTATAAAGCATAAATTGTTTAGTATTTCTGTTTAGCTCAGGAAATGATCACACTATGGATTTGTAAGTGCTACGTGTTTTCTAGGAATATCTGAGTTCGTGGAAAATAACATAATAGTATAAACTCGTCCAGTGTTCTTTCTTTTTGCGGTTACTTTCTGGAGGAGTTTTCTCTCTTGCACCTGATCAATAATTTCTGAGGAATTAATTAATACCTGCTTATTCTTGACGATCTGAGGGAGAGGTGACCGCCATGTATAGTTCGTTGTGATAATTGAAGCAGAAACTGAGTGTCACAAATCTCTTGTTGTCTTCTTACATGTATTTCTTCTAATTATTCTCACGAGCAAACAGATCATCATTAGCCATTACCAATGAAAATCTGTCAATGATTTTTAGAACTTGAGTTTGGTATGATAAGTTTTGCATGTGGACCACTATCCGTGTCAAATACTTGATACAGTTGCATTTCCAAACTCATACTCCTGGAAACATGATCTCTTTGTATTATGGCATTGAGTTCTATCCAAGTTCGTTATTTCATTTACTTACCGCTTGTTAATAAAGTTTTTTATATTTTTTTGTAGTGCCCACAAACGTTTAGAAGAACATGAGTCTTTGTCATCCAACCGTGGTGGTGCATCTGCAATCCCTGCTGGACTTTTAATTGATAGGAACTCAGAAATGCCCGCTCTTGACACATACCGTGCTCCACCAACCCCATTGCCATATGATGTGACCGCAGGAACTCGCCATCAGAATTTATCCGACAGTGCAGAAAACACTAAGAGTTCTCCTATCACCCGAGAATATGATAGTGGATGCAGTCTGGAAAATCTGCCGGCTTCTGAAGATGCAGAAATTGATGACACGGGCAAAACAGATAGTGATGCTGACATAATTGAGTCTGAACCCACAACCTCCAAAATCAACAGGGTCTGTAAAATCAACAGGGTCAACAGTTGTTGCAGTATTTGAGGAGGATGCCTGTCCCATTTGTCTTGAAGGTGATCTCTCGCACTTCGTGTTCGTGAGCATTCATGGCTCTGTTTTCTTTATACTGAAATTCTATTACTTCAAACCTGCCGCACAGCAGTTACTATTTAGCTTTTCTTTTAAAAATATACTGACAATGCATCAGATATTAATCGAGTGAATTTCTTATGGAGCTTGCTAAAATTTTCATTCTAATATAAGAGCCTACATGTGTGTGATTTCTCGATTTTTCATAAATGTTGTGGTCTGGTCCTCATGGAACTCTTGTTTGTGTAACTGTTAGATGATAATACACTGTTGTCTTTGTGCAGAGTATGATTTTGAAAATCCTAGAACCATCACGAAGTGTGAACATCATTTCCACCTAGCTTGCATTCTTGAATGGATGGAAAGAAGTGACAACTGCCCAATCTGCGATCAGGTTTTTATTTTAACTCCTTCATTACAAATTAATATACGTACTTATAATTTTCCGTCTGCTAGTTGAGAGCTGAGTCAGCTACTGAAGGTTTCATGAACTGTATGCCTTCTTCTCTTTTATTTTAATGTGTTTTTCTAATAGACTATTCTATTGAATTTTTATTTTGTGAAGATGAAACTTGAATAGGAGGTGTGCCTTTTGGTAATTATATGTTAATGTTTCCTCTTGTATGTTTTTGTTAGTCACAAAAAATGAAATCTAGGAGGCTCTGGGAATTTAATCATGATCTCAACAATGAATTATTTGCACGCAGAAATTCTTGCATGTTGCTTAAATTATCGAAACTGGGATAGGAAAGTAATAAATCTCAAATAACAGTTTATTGATAATAATGTTTTGCCATGCTCGTGCACGAATCACCATAAATAATGCCCGGAACCAAGAATACGTATTATTTAGTTCTCAAACCAAGACAGAACCTTTTTTCTCACAGATCTGCATTATAGTTGTCATCATTTCAAGTTAATATTATAATCTGAAGGAAGATCTTTTCTTCTCGCAGGAAATGATATTTGATCAAAATTTGGAACTTTGAATTTTGGTACCTCAAGGAGGGATGCATTGATGATGAGATGTAAAAACATGAGCTCCAAGTGGCCAATTTTTTTTTGTTATTATACAAAAGAAATCCTGGTGCCACGAAAAGGGCGAAGAGTTGGTGAACTTTCGGTAGAGGGCGAAAACGTCATTCTTTTAGTTTTGAATGGTGGCGTTTGTACAATGCGTCTGATGTATTATTTCTTGTAGTGTCCTGAAAATTGAGGTTGCCAAGTAGGAGATGTGAATTCTGGGGCGTCTCACTTCTGTGTTCATTAAAAAATAGGTCAAACATATGAATGTTTTTTTGAACTTGCAAATTGTTTGTCTGTAAATGGAAATACTGTTTTCTCTCTTAAGGAAATTGAATCATTTAATAGAAACACTCTTCTTAGGCTATATGAGCATGTTACTGACATCGTAAGCTTTAATTTATGGAACTTCACGTCCTTAACTCTAATGGAAGCTCGTTAAATTTACTCTTCGGATACTCAGAAGAAGTTAGCCAGCACAGTTGCTTCTGAAACTAACACACTGCGCAGAGATGCCAAACCATCTTGTGCTTCAACCTCTGAAAATCGAATACATCGACAAAGCTGTCATCACGAAATTTACCAATCACTCGAGTCTTGTACAACACATTGAATTAATTATTGAACACTATAAATACAAGGTATAATGAAAAAAAATTACATTTTGACATGCCAATCTTATTGCTCTCGCTGGCAGCCTTCTTTAGTTGGCATATCTTGTGCCAGTCTGGGTATGAGTAAATCCTGGAGTTTCTGCACTGCATCAAATACTGAGGTGGCCTGCAAAAGAAGCAAGTTTCCGAGCAGATACGCTAAACGCAATGAAATATGGTAAGAGTTGTAATGCATAAAATTTCTTAACTTCCAGATAGTAAAACAACTCTGAACAATTTAAGCTAATAACAGATCCTAGCGACTTTCTCAGACATTTCTTGTACTATTTCTACAACGTAAGAAGTTTATACATCTTAGTGCAGTAAACTTGCTACAGAGATGATCAAATAGTATGCGTTAAACAAAAAAGTGTGGATGTTTTCTGTCTGCAGTTTCAACTGATTTGTCCATCAAGAAAAGAGAACGCTAAACTCGTCTCCTTCCTAGCATTTAATCCCGGTAGCGACTGCCAATTTACAGAAAAAAAGGATATCCGTAAATTATCACACTTGCAACATTTTGAACGATGGTAGGGATAGCCTGCATATTTAGAAGGGGTTAAATCAACAACAATCTCGATTAGGCTTCCTGAGAGGCTATTGAGATACTTGTGTGCGCCTTTGTGCCTTACATATGCAAACTAGCTAGTATTAAATGTATGCATCCTACTTCGTTCTCTGTGTTTAATATTCAATTTCTATTTGACATACAAAGTGAACAGATAAAAACTAAAATACTAGCAGTACCCGCGAGCCAAAGGAAAATCGTAGTGTCTCAACTTGAGTTCCCACGCACACTCTCACATCAAAACCAGGACTGTCGACGCCAATAATTGCAGCTTCCTGAGACAAATCAAGAACATAAATAATTGGCTCAAATTTTTCCCACCAAGATGGTGGCATCTTATAGACAATGTGCTGGAAATTGTGATAAACATAAAATAATTACTTAATTGAACAAGTCACATCTTTCAAAATAGAAGAACACGACCATTAATGTTATCACCTCTGCTAGAATACCCTTGCATCTTTGACAAAGAGACTTCATAGCTTTTATTGTTCCTACTGCATCAGCTTTGAAGTGAGATAATATTTTAACTGCTGATTGTGCCACAACGTCAGGTTGTGCTTGATGAAAATCCTCGACTTCTACCGATGTCTGTAAAAGTGTACTGATTCTCAGTAAAAATCTCTTCAAATGCGGATAATAGCAACTCTACGAGCAATCAGCTCATGAAGTCACAATGTCAAAGCAAGCAACTATCATTGTTGTAATAAAACACCACCTAGTGTGCCAAGAAATCAATAAATACTTATGATCCATTTTTATTTGTTTGACGAAACCTAATTCATACCCTTGATGCAGTGGTGAAAACTTTTACATCATTACCTAAAACTTGTAAAATCAACTTTTAATTGAACATACAACTTCATCTATAAAAAATTATATTGACTAACATGAAGCAAGAAATTAGGGGCAACGCATACTTGACTCCCATGAGCTGAAACAAGCTGTATATCAATCATCTGCAACTTGTAAAATGTACTTCGACTTTATCTTCCCATACTTGTTTGTCCATTGATGAGGTTAAATGACTAGGATCTTCTTATTTTGATCTGTGTCATCACTGTTGCGTTTGCCAGTTTTATGCTTCTGAATGATGGTTTTCTCATCAAGAAAAGCAGGTCTTAAAGTACCTTGAATTGCTAGACCAGTAGCAGGTTGGTCCATCCAGTTCAAGTGAAGGTTCACTATAACCTGAAATGAAGAAGAATACTCAGCTCCAAGTAATAGCTTATATCCTTCCAAAATTGATGCAGTCGAATTTTGAAATGACCCTCGTACATAAAAGGAAATTATTTTTATAGGCATATTTGGTTGAAAAATTAACAGGGGCTGGTCTCTTTCAGTTTTAAGTGTTTTCAGATTTATTCTTATAAGATGAAAAGCGCTGGAATGCAAGATTAGAAAAGTTGGTTTGAACTTTGAACACAACAACTATAAAACGCCCACAACAGTAGGAAATCAGCTCAATCAAGAATTTTATCTCTGCCCGTAGGCCTCTCCTCTCCTCAGGCAATCAGAAATAGTCTTAAAATGATGAACTGTAAGAGAACCTCAACATTTCGTTTAGCAGAAATGTGGTAACTATGCTTTACTTGGATGGAAGAATAACCAATATCGCAAAAAGATACTTCAGAGATTTTGTTAGCAAAGTAAACAGGATGACAGGAGCGCATTGTCTCCAAGCTTGTCCAATTGTTCACACCATCTGATGATTCATACTCACTTTCCTCCTCACCAATAACAGTCACCCAATCCTTTCATGGAAACAACCACTTTTTTAAATGGTAATTTATTAAAATAACAATATCAGAATGGTGACATTAAGAAAATTAAATGATTCAACCTCATCATAATCATCCTCATCACTAACTTCATCTTTTATTTCCTCAATCCCAAAATCAATATCGTGTTGGTTTACTAATTCCATCTGAGGAAGCATTTCAAGGTTATCAAGGCCAATTATGACTAGCTGCATATCAGTTTAGGCAAACTTAAGCAACAAATTAAGTAAGCAGAAGGGGAAAAACAAAATAAGTAAGAAAATGTGCTACCACAAAGTTATTTTCAGCTGTTAAATTTTGCAGGATGTCTTCTTCATTCCGCACCTCGATATAAATGTCTGACCAGAGCAAAAGGATGAAAGAATTGATCAAAACAAGACAAGCATCCAGCAAAATTTTGGAAAGGTGGTATAGAAAAATCGAGCATCACTGTGAGACTGACCTCCATTTTCATCAGTTACATAGGGTATTTGAGGCCAGAAAATGTTCCCATGAACTTCATCACCAATGACTCCTGACAACATCAATGCGGCCTTACTGTGAACCTACAAATAGAATTGATAGAATTGAGCCAACCAAGTTTCACTAGCAATTCTAACTAACACAGAAATGGTCATAACTCATAAACATACAATCACAGCTAAAATAAGAATCACTAGAAAGATGATCACCAAGTGGGGAAACAATGTATTAAAAGCAAGCTATTAACACCAAAACTTACACAAACTACCCAAAGATAAAAAAATTGCTTTTTCATAAGTAAATGCCTTGCTCATGCGCAATACATACATAAGGACAGGAACAACAATGGAATGTGGCTCTCTACCTCACCTCCACCAACGTCCTGGTCAGCACAGCATCAGAAATCCTGGCAGGCCCGCCGGACGCATCCCCTTCTCCCCATCTTTCCAACTATCAGTCTCCTCAATCTCCTCAAAAGGGTGGTGAAGCGACTTCTCACCGCAGTCAGACCCAACATGCACCCGGACAGTGGAAGAAGGGCAGCACCTACCATTAATATTGCCTCACACCGGAAACTGAAAAAACTCCTATCTATCCCACGGATGAGCACCGAGTGACGTCCTGGGAACTTGCTATTGCTCCTGCAGCATAGAAAAATAGTCAAAACACATGAGGTTATATATAGAGAGGCGTGCTACAGTGCGCTACATGAAAATGAAAATGCAGCGCACTGCAGCGCAACAAATCTGGTCCGTTGGATGAAAATCCAACGGCCCGGATATAATTTTTTTACCCTCCTCCTACTACTGTTCACGTCGCCCCGTCCCCGCCGGCCCCGGCCCCTGCCCCGTCCCGCCTCCGCCCGCAGCCCTCCCCCCCACCTGCCTTGGTTCCCCCCGCCCCGTCCGCCGCCGCGCTCCCGCCCGCATCCTTCCCCCGACCTCCCCTATTTCCCCTGCCCCCACCGTCGCCGCCTCGCCCCCGCCCGACCCCTGCCCGCAGCCCTCCCCCCCCCCACTGCATCACCGCCGGCGGTGGCGCGACGGGGAACGGAGAAGCGATGGCAATCTCGTAATAAAAATTTGACTCATTCCTGACTCGAGTCAAATTTACGAAATAAATTTTAAAAATAAAATATAATAAAATAAAAATTGACTCGCTCCTTGAGTCAATTTTACGAAATAAAATTTTAAAATAAAATAACATAAAATAAAAATTTGAACAGTTGCCTCTCTGTCGCCACCCACACCCTGCCCCCGTCCCCCCACACCCGCTGCCCCCATGTCCTCCACCGGCCCAGGCCCCTGCCTCGCCTTCTGCCGCCCCCGACCCCCTCTCCACCCATTACGAAATAAATTAAAAAAATAAATTTTTTATAATAAAAACTTGACTCGATCTCGCACAAGATCGAGTCAATATTATGAAATAAATTTAAAAATAAAATAAAATAATTTTGTAATAAAACTTGACTCGATCCTGCACGAGATCGAGTCAATATTACGAAATAAATTTTAAAAAATAAAATAAGTTTGTAATAAAAATTTATTAGTCCCACATGAGATCGACGCCATGTATTTCTTAGCACGCCAATCAAGCCCTGAGGCGGCGACAAAAAAATTAAATAAAATAATTTCTTAATAAAAACTTTATTCGATCCCGACTCAAGTTAAAATAATTTATTACGGAATTATTTTATTTTTTAAAAATTTATTTTGTAATAAAAATTTATTCGGTAATAAATTTATTTTATAATAAAAACTTGACTCGATCCCGCATATGATCAGGTCAGCTTTTTATTACAAAATTATTTTGTATTTTTTAAATTTATTTCGTATTATTGACTCGATCCCGACTCAAGTCAAGTTTTTACTACAAAATTATTTTTTTAAAATTTATTCCATACTACTAATTTAACTCCAATTGAGATCGAATCAAAAATTTTAACGAATTTCTTTTATTTTTTAAAATTTATTTCATAATAAAAAATTGACTTGATCCCGACTAGAGTTAAGTTTTTATTACGATATTATTTTATTTTTTAATTTATTTTATAATATTAACTTGACTCGATTCGAGATCAAGTCAAGTTTTTTTTATGAAATTATTTTATTTTATTTTTAAATTTATTTCATAATATTAACTTAACCCAAGTCGGGATCGAGTCAATTTTTTTTAACAAAATTATTTTATTCTTTTTAAAATTTATTTCATAATAAAAACTTTGACTCGAGTCGGGAGCGAGTCAAATTTTTATTACAAAACTACCCTCCCCTGTTTCTTTCCCCACCCATTGTTCTGCTGCGCCGCTCCACCGTCGGCGACCTCACCGCCGGCCGCCAGCGGGGAGGCGGGAGGGGGGCGTGGCTGCGGGCGGGGTCGGTAGGGGACTGCGACGACAGGGGTGGGCCGCGGCGCCGGGCAGGGGCGGGGGGACCACGGCTTTGGACAGGGGCAGGGGCGGGCCGCGGCACTGGGCGGGGGTAGGGGGCCGTGCCTCGCCCGGGTAGGGGGGCCGCGCTCGCCCGGGCACAGGGGCTGCCGCTCGCCCAGGCAGGGGGGTCGCGGCTCGCCGAGGGGGGGGTGAGGGGAAACGCGGCTGGGCCAGCGGGTGGTCCAAGGGGGTGGGGGATGGGGCGCTCGGGTGGGGCCGGGCCAGGGGCAGGGCCGGAGGGGCGAGGGCGGCAGAATCCGGCCGGCTGAAAGGCGATCTCAGGAGGAAAATGGGGGAGGGGAAAAAATTGAAAAAACACGTTTGGGCCGTTGGATTTCATCCAACGGCCCAAAATAAAAATGCTGCCAATGCGCTGCATTTTGATGCAGCGCATGGTAGTATTTTTAGTTATATATATTGTTTGCACGTATTTATCCGGCCACGTGTATTATTTCTGAAGAATTGGTCCATGCTATTCTAAAACTGTCATAGGAGATTACAAGAGAAAAAGTCTCCGTCATTCAAAACTGAAGGAGAGAATTTGGGTGGAAAATCCTCACGGTTTATGATCCCATGCCCGTAATCTCGAAACAGAAGAAGCATGGAAAACTCTATAAAAGACAAAACCCGACGTATTGGGAAAGGGGGCTCGTACGTTGAAAAGAAGAGAAATAGAAGAAAGAACAGGGAAGAGCCCCTCGCCAGAGATTTATCTCCGGCGACCCCTGGCCAACCACACTGCCATCTTTTCTGTGAAACATTGCCAAAGAGAACATTTCCATAGCCTTGAAGATGAAACCTACCTTGTTGTTGTTGCACATGCCGGAATAAAGATTGCTGTAAAATTGTCGCCATCGCCATGAGAAGAGGAGAAGACCGGTGAAGCTAAGGTCTCCAACGCCAATGTCCGTCCAAGACCTCTCTCCATTCCCAGTGTTCCATCACTTCCCTCAAAGCCAAGCCGCCAGCCAAAGCTGTGCCCAAACCCGCCGGCAATGAAGAAGAAGATAGCATCTCTGTTTTGCAGGTTCAACGTCCAATTTTTGGGCAACATTAGCCGTATTGGACCAGTCTGAGACCACAGGCGTGAAACTTGAAGTGCCCCCTACACAACGCCTCGAGGACTTGCCGCAGGAGACTCCTGTCATCGCTGGGGAATCGCCACGAAGCACCCCACCAGCGAAGGGAGGGAGAAGGCGGAAAACAAAGCAACGAAGAGCAGATTTCGCAGCTGTTTTCCGACCACCTCCGGTAGTTACCGTCCCCAAAGTGGAGTGAAATGTGAAGACGGAGGAGTGGTCTCGAAACCCAAAGTGAGCTTCGCCGGTGTTCGCCATTGCAGTCGCCGGAGAAAAACCACGAAGAGACCCATCCGACCAGAGGAAAAGATAGAAAACAGAGCAGTAACAGCAGCAAAAGCCAGATTTCACCACCGTTTTCCGACCACGTCCAGTAGTTACCGGCCCCAAAGTGGAGTGAAATGTGAAGACGGAGGAGTGGTCTCGAAACCCAAAGTGAGCTTCGCCGGTGTTCGCCATTGCAGTCGCCGTAGAAAAGCCACGAAGAGACCCATCCGACCAGAGGAAAAAGCAGAAAACAGAGTGGAAAACAGTCGCGGAGAGCTAATTTCGCGACCGTTTTTCGATCGGCGCCGGTCGTTTCCAGACCTTCTGTTGATATTAAGTGAATATGGAGAAGTGATATACAATAACATGCCGAGATCCGCCGGAGTTCGTCGCTGAGGTCGCCGGAAATAAATTGAGAAGTGATCGATCAGAGCAGCGTAGCACAAAAGTGCAGAAAAGTATCTAACTTTCCGACATCCGACCGACCGACCGGAGCCACCGCTGATTGTCGGACCACCTCCAAGACCTTAAGCATTCTGAGATCTACAGTTCTGGGTGAACTCCGCCACCATCAGAGGCCGGAAAAGCCGCCCCTAATGCGCCGCCGCGTCACGCCGTAGCCGGGTCTGTCGTGCCCGTTTACCTCTGACCGAGTCCGCTTTCCTGTCAGGTCCGTGATCAGATCCATCTGCCCCACGAATTGCTAGACCCGCGAACAGACCCGGAACCGTGATCGTGTCCGAGACCCGCCCTGTGACCCGGATTCGAGTTGGCGCACCGTATACCAGAAGCAGACTGGCGTACACATAAAGGAAAGATAGCCTGCGCACGCCATCCGGTCCGGTCCAGCATTTATTTGGTTTAAACCAACCCGGAACGGCCCGGTTCAGTGTATTATTGTTCCAGAAATAATTTGAAGGCATTATAGATCTTGGATTGAGCCGAAACTTACTACCCCACTATTTTTGGACGCTCTGGACACATTGGTGGGGTCATTTTAAGGATTTAAAAAGTAGAAGGGGATAAATATTGGCATTGGAGTCAAAGATCTTAGGCGAATTGATTTACCGGTGGCAAAAATTCACTGTTTTGTGTAACTTGTAAAAATCAACAGAGAAATAGTGGATTGTGAGTACTAATCTCACCGTGGACTGACTTAGGGATTCAAGTTGAACCCTAAGGAACCACGTAAAAATTCCCTGTATGTCATTTTACTGTTTCTATTTTCATCGCATTATCTCTTTGCACGGCAAGGGCGCCTCGGTCCCACCGAACCTTTAAACCCGAATCACACCCCAGAACCGATTCGAGGGGGCGAACGATCTCGTGCCCGAACATATATATATATATATATATACCCACTTGAGGGCAAAGTTTATTGGGCATAGCCGTTGGATCACAATTCAATGGCTATAATTCTTTCCCCTCCCCACCTTCCTCTCCTCTCCTATTTCTCGAGACCAGCGGCCGGCAACCTCTGCCGGCCTCCCGCCGTTGTAATAATATTACCTTGAATCTGGATCGAGTTAAGTTTTTATTATGAAATTATTTTATTTTTTAAAATTTATTTTATGATATTGACTCAAGTCGGGATCAAGTCAAGTTTTTATTACGAAACTATCCTCCCGTATTCTTCCCCACCTTTTCTTTGCCGCCCCACCCTATCTCCAGCAACCTCGCCGCCAGCCGCCCATTGGGCAGGTGGGGATCTCGAGGGTGGGGTGGCAGCTACAAGTGGGGGTGGGGGCCGGGGAGATGGAGCCGGGCAGGGGCAAAATGGGCTGCGTTGGGGGAGGAGGGGGGAATAGGGCGGGGGCGGCGGCGTTCTCCCCCGGCCGCAGCGGCCACTTCCCCACCCGAGTGGGGGAAATGGGGCAGCTTAGGGAGACGGCATAGGGTAATTTTGACATGGGCGGTGGGGGCGGGGAAAGGGGGTTGGATTAGACAGGGCGGGGGTGGGGGCCACGATAGAGCTCGTACCCGCCAACGGGGGGACTGTGGCGGCTGGCAGAGGTCGCCGACCGATAGTCTCGAGAAACAGGAGAGGAGAGGAAGAGGGTGGGGGTGGGGGAAGGAATTACGGCCATTAGATCGCGATCCAATGGTTGTCCCCAAACTTCAGCATAGGCAAATTGCGTGTGCTAAAGCACATAAATATTTTCACTTATATATATATATATATATATATATATATATATATATATATATACTTTTGTAACTTCAAAATAGTCAAAACACTTCAAGCAACTTGCAACTTTCTTTTTCGCCTGTTTTGCTTTTAATTCTCTAAAAATAGTTGGCTTTCATCTCACAAGTAAGGTATATAAGGTCCAATTACTATATTTGCTTTTGTTATTTTTACCTGTAGACATGAATGAGGTCGAATTACTACATTTACTTTTGTTGTTTTCAATTGAATCAAAACTTGAAGTTTGCATGAGTACCTTTTTATCATTCTCATAAGTCTATTTTGAACGTGAAGTTATTGTATTCTCATATTTTGAGACTACAAATATTACGTCTTATTCTTTTTAGTAGAACTCGTATTGTAAGTCCGTTCTAAAGACATGGCCCATGCATTGCAGAGGTTGCAAGTTATATGATTGGTATTAATAAAAGAGAAATCAATATTAGTATATGATTAAAAGTAGGATATTTAACCAATAAAAATATAATAAAAATAAAAATACCTCACATTACATAGGGTCACATATTTGAACCTGGCTAACCTCAATTTCTAACTTCATATAAAAAATAAAATAATAAACATACCTCCCACTGCCAATGGTTACGGGTTCAAACCCGGCTAACCTTAATTTATAGTTTTCTACTTACAAGATTTAGTTTGCTAGCCTTGAAAAAAATACAATAGAAAAATCAAATACGTATAGTTTATCTTCTCATTCAATAAAAATCTATGTTTAAAGTCAATCAAATCCATATTTAAGATATTAAATTATTATAGTTTATATTATTATTCAATGAAAACTGTAGTACTAGTCGTGCATGGTGCAACATCTTGCCTAGTTATTTTTTACTCTTATTAATAAAATAAGAATTCAATATTGACATGAGATTAAAAGTAAGAGAATCAATCAATAAAATTACAAGAAAAATCTAAAAAATATAATACAAATACCTCCGATAAAAAGTAACGGGTTCAAATCTCACTAACCTTAATTTTTTTAAAAATAATAATAATAATATATTTCACAGGAAAAAGTCACATGTTCGAATCCGACTAACCTCAATTTCTAACTTCTTATAAATGAGAGTCTTTCTAATTGTCTTGCAAAAAATATAATTAAAAAATCAAATGATTATGATTCATCTTTTTATTTAAACAAAATATATCTTAAAAGTCAATCAAAGTTTATATCGAAGATATTAATTTGTTACAATCTATTTCATTATTCAATTAGAGTTTATATATATATATATATATATATATATATATATATATATAAATAAAAAGTTATGGAGTATAGATCGCGCAAGGTATGACATCTTACCTATTAATAAAAGGGGAACTCATTATTGTTATGTGATTAAAAGTAAGAGAATCGGCTTAAAAATAAAAATAAAAATCTCTCTCACGATAGAAGGTCACAAGTTTGGACTCAACTAACAAGAACTTCTAACTTCATAATAAAAAGAGTGTTTAATTATCATCAAAAATAAAATAAAAATAAAATAATTATTTTTTTTCATTCAAATAGGATATATGGTTAAAGTCAATTACAATCTATATCTAAGATATTAATTTATTATATATTATTTTATTATTCATTGGGAATTTATGTATAGAATTAAAATTTCCCGGTATAGATCGCGCATGACACAATATACTGACTAGTTTATAAATAAAATAGGGACTCAATAATAACATGTTATTAAAAGCAGGAGATTCAACAAATCAAAATACAAAAAAAATTAAAAAGCATCCCATTGTATAGGGTAATGGGTTTGAACATGGTTAACCTCAATTTCTAATTTCTTATATAAATAAATAAAAATACTTCCTACTCTAGTGGGCTATGGGTTCGAACCCGGCTAACCTTAATTTTTTACTTCCTACTAACAAGTTTCGGTTTGCTTGTTTTAAAAAAACATACAATAAAAAAATCAAATTATTATAAATTATCTTTTCATTCAGCTAGGATTTATATTTAAAGTCAATCACTATATATATATATATATATATATATAAAAGATATTAAATTATTATAGTTTGTCTCCTTATTCAACGAGAGGTATAAAATTAAAATTTAACTGGAGTAAAAACTGCCCATGAAGTGATATCTTGCCTAGTTCGTTTTAAATTTTAAACAAGTGCAAGAAATTAATCGGCCTGAAAGAGCACTATTGGAAAAATCAGCCAATTCCACTTAGAATCAGCCGATTTAAATCGGATCGGGCGAAATCCGATTCAAATTTGGGGTGGAATCTATTTTTGAATTGGTTTTGGGTAAATTATTAAAATACTTTTTAGTTTTATATTATATAAATTATTTATACATGGACAAAATAAGAATTTAAAGTTTACAATAACGGAAATACCCCTTGCTCTCCCTCTGCTGCTGCTGCCGCTCCTTCGCTCTAGCAGGGTGGGGCGGGGTAGGGCCAGAGTGGGGAGGCAAGGCTGGCAGGGGTGGGGGCGGAGCCTGCGGGGGGAGGCAGGGCCGGTGGGGGGACGGTCGGGGCTAACATGACTAGCGTGGCGGGGCATGGAAGATGCGCAAGGAGGGGGACGGGGCAAGGCTGGGCCGGCGGGGGAGGCATGGCGGGGATGGCGGGGGTGAAGAGCGGGAGTGACATTTAGTAATTAAAAGTTGACTTGATTTCGACTCGAGTAAAAAATAATAATTAATTAAAAATAATTTATAAAAAATCAAAAAAAATGTAAAAAAACATCATAAAATATAATACATAAAATAATATCAAAATGACATATCTAATTTTTATATATTTATGTTATGAGTTGTCAAATTATTATATATGACCGATTCAGACCGATTCCGATTTTGATTCTAACTCCCTTGAAAACCGATATCGATTTCGATTCCGATTTTTGCAACCATATGAAAGTGGAAGTGGTGAAGCAATTTCTTTTTCATCACCCAATAAAAGTACCAAAACTCAAGTAACTGCAACACGAAAATATTGAATGCAATAAGCTTGAAGATGATAAAGACAGAACACTACATGGTCCTCAATTATTCATACAACCCCAATGATCAATATGTAAAGCCTGAATTAAAAACAAACAACACGAGCAAAGAACATATACACTTGCCGTGGCACAAGAAAACGGTTAACCTCTTTTAATTTTACAGAAGTATACTTCAAACCAGCAACGTCGAGCATGAATCCCATACACACTGCTTACGCTTACTGGCCTCGAATCATGGAATGATATCATGGCGAGGAGGGTAGTTCGAGTGACGGACAGTGCATTCAATTCCGCAACCAACGAGCAGGACGAGATCGGGAAAGAGGTGTCGGGAAAGGCACTTGTGGAGGCAGCCACCGTACTTGAAAACCGCTTTCTTGAACTTCCTCTTGAACGAGAGCTGCCTATTGAACGAAGGGATTGAAGTGCTAGCAGCTGTAGTACAACTTGTAGCAGAACCTCCAATACTGTTGGTGCAGTATGTGTCGATGGTGGCGGTGCAGTGAGTTGCGCATGCAAGCTCCTTTTTGGGGTGGATTTGATTAGACTTGTTGTTGCAATCTACGCAGCACTTGGGCACAGTTTTGGCCTTGGTCGACGTCAAGTTTTGCATCTCCGTACCATTGGATCGATCGGTGACCGACAACGTTACTGCAGCATCACTACGCCCAGATCGCAAATTAGATTTGCAGTAGGACTCCGAACTGGAGGTGCAGGTAAGGGCCCATCGGAGGGATTCTGTGGGCTGCTTTTCCACACATCCATTGTAGCAGTTGCCATAGCACTGGGGCACTTCTACAGTAAAGGCTTCTGCAATTTTGGATGTGGAGATCGCAACAACAAGGATGATGAAAGAATGAAAAGAAAGAATGGCAGCATGAGTTGCCATGTTGATTGAACAATATGTTTTCAGTTTCTCTGTTTGAATTGAAGTGTCGGGTAGGTGGCATTTATAGTGAGTGGCAATTCCAAACTGATTTCTAATTTGGGTGTTGTCGTTAATTTGTTGGAGAACAGGTTCAGATGGCTGCTGTATTTCCTTTTATCCCGGATGGAGTTGTAGCTAGCTCTGTTTCGTTTCGACCAACTCCTTACTGAAATTCAAACGATTGAATCCCAAAATGTCGTACAAAGATATCAAGTTAAACATTCGGTTGAGACCATCTGTATACTTTTAAAGGACTGATCCAAATGCGTAATCCAGATCATAAACACCTATTTCACAAAGACTAAGTAACGTTAACATCATTATATTATCTCACATCTTTGTATATGAGATGAGTAGTGAATAATATAAATGTGAATCCCTATGTCCTCTAAAGTGGCTAATTATTTTTGAGAGAAATTCATGAACTTATTTTCACATGACATCAAAACTAACCCACCAAATAGCTTCCTCTATGTCACATCTTTTTAACTTTTATGTATCTATCAATTGTGGCGCAAATATAATTTGCACGGCCCTTGTAAATGCCTAAAATAAAAAGTGTAAGTGGTGCAAATATAAAGTCAACGTACGACTCTAACATCATTATCTCACATCTACACATGAAATAGGTAATAACTAACATGAATGTGTGTTCATATATCCGTTTAAATGGCTAGTCATTATAGGGTGAAACCCATGAATGTTTTTTCACAAGTAGAGGGTTAGGTCTATTTTACTTTGCGATCATATTTTCCCATTTAGAGTTAAGACAACTCAAAGTTTATTGATGTTAATTTCTGAAAGAGAAATCTTAAAAGACAATGAACAATGATTTATTTGTATTCCCGATATTATCGCTTATAAGATGTGTTAAGCACAAGTTTGTTTGAAGCTAGCTTATATATAATACCTGGTTAATATGTCAAGCAAGGGAGAAAAGTCATCTTAGGTAGCATGTATATATAGTTACTGCCTGTAACTAATTTCTGAAACTCTCATGGAATCTAGCGAAGGGCCGTAGAGGTTTCAGAAACTCCTGCTGTGTCCATGGAAATAGCACCACCTGCAGATTGGATGCAGTGCAATATGTATGAATCCAGATTATTGCGCAGTAAGTTGCGCATTCAAAACAATTTCTTGGGTTGTCTTTTGGTGCACTCCTATCAGTCCGTGCACCATTTGAGCACCTCCATGAACAATATGCCCAGCAGGGGTGAAGATACAGATGCTTCTGAAATGGTGGTCATCACAGGAAACATGATAAGAGCTGGAAAACAAATTGTTACAAACTTATCTGCTGCCATATTTTGGTGAGTCTCATGATACTGTGCTAATATTGAAATATTGATATAGAGGAAGATAGCATGTGTAGTTTCCGGCAGCTCCAAACAATTTTCTAATTGGGGAATTTGGAATGGTTATTTTATTACGAAAAAAATTGTTTTTCTTCATATTTCAAAATTGAAAAATAAAGTAGAGAAATGTATCTCTTCCTCCGTGTCTTCTCCAACAGTGGGAAAAAACCCTAAACTTTAAAGGTAAGTATTATGTGTTAATTTTCACACTTTTCTTCATGTTAAAAAACATGGAAAAACTTTTCGCTACTCTACTTCTTTCCATGTTTTAAGATTACTTGATATTTTTTGCAACAAAGAAAGGTTAGAAAATTAATACATATTCACCTTCAAATAGTTTTGATAAAAATGACATGGAGAAGATGCGTATAAAAACGTGAAAAAATCTTTTCTTTTGTAGTGTACGGTGGTAGTTTGACCCTAACTATATTCATGTGTGCAGGTAATTTGGAATGGCTGGTATTGTGTTCATTTTTGAAGTCAATTAGAGCCTTTTGATCAATTCCAATGCATTGTCACACCGAGTTTTTCAAAATTTCTATTATTTTAAAATTTCTTTCCGTATAATATATAATTATAATATATATATATATATATATATATATATATATATCTTATATATATAAGGGTCGATTGGGTGAGGCAAGGGTAAAAAATTTTTCGACCCCAGAGTTTGATCTGGTTGCCTGATTAGAAACATGGCCCATGTCTATTCTTTTCAAAAACAAAAAACAAAAACAAAAAAAACTTAACTGAGATCTGGCCCAAGTCTATTCTTTTCAAAAAGTGACTGCAAGGCTGCACCGGTCAAATTTGGTAGTGGAGGGCCAAACCTAGTGCCCATTGGCTAGATCTGGCTGGGGGACAACCATGTCCTGTTAGTAGTGTTCGGATCTGGCCACATCCAGAGTGGCCAGATCTAGCTTATTTTTCTTTAATTTGTATTCGTCGCCGACAACCATAGGGCCATGTCCAGCGAAGGCTGACCTACGACACGCAAGGGAAGTTAATTTTTTCTTTCATCCAAGTTGGGTCATCCGATCATAAGATGACCTATTTTAAAGTTAGGGACAAAAAGCTCTCCCTACCCTGAGATAATCTTTTTCCTATATATATTAATAATTTTAGCCTATATATCAATGAATAATATTGAATTGTATCCATGTCATGTCATAATTAATAACATTTATACTGTACTCCGTCTCTAACTTGTACTCATGTGCTTTTTAAAATTTAACATTTTTCTTCTTTTTTTGTGCAAAGTAGCAAATTTATTTCAACTAAATTAATGATATTATCATATATATGAATATTGTTTTATGCTTAATTACCAAACCTCTTGCTAAAGAATGGTATTTAATTTAAAGGCTGACATAAATGTTAAAAAATATTCACCTGATCTAAGTGCGCAACATATACATATATATATATATATATATATATATATATATATATATATATATATGAGTAGGGTTGCTAATTGAGCGAGCCAGCTCGTGAGCATTTAGCGTTCGGCTCGGCTTGACTCGACTCGAAACTCGATATTTAAATGCTCGACTCGAACTCGACTCGAATCTTACGAGCCGAGCTTGAGCAAGGTCGTGTTCGACTCGACTCGACTCGGTTATAACTCGAAATCGACTCGAACTCGACTCGTAGCTCGATTCGAACTCGACTCGATAAAATAATATAATAATATAGTCTTTATATTAGATTATATTATATTATATTATATTATATTATATATATATATATATGCAATATAATAACAAAGATGTAAGATAGTTGAGATGGTAAGTATTCACCTTGATGACTTCAAGGTTGTGGGTTCAAACCACATTAGCCTTATTTTTTTAAAGTGAAGTACTTTTGACTTTTAATCGAGTTGGTTTCGAGCTCACGAACGAGCTGGCGAACGAGCTCATAAAAATTAAACAGTTTAAGTATATTCGAGCTCGAGTCGAGCTCGAACACATAAAAGATATTCGAGTCGAACTCGAGCATGTATGTCCAAAACTCGTTCGATCTCGAGTCGAGTTCGAACGAGTTTCGAACTATTCGAGCCGAGCTCGAACACATGTCGAACTCGGCTCGCTCGCTCAATTAGCACCCCTATATATGAGCGTAAAAGAGAAAATTAAATCACATAAGAAGGTACAAATATAGAAAATAATAATAGTTAATAAAGAAGACAAGTGATCACATAAGAAGGTACAAATATAGAAAATAATAATAGTTAATAAAGAAGACAAGTGATCAATTTCATTAATTCTTCCTTGCCCAGTACAATGGTATTAACATCCATCCGAATATTCGGTACGTATACATATAAATCATACAACTACCGGTAACAGGACTTTTTTATTTGTACCACGTGTGATTAATTAAAACCTAAAAAACGTTCACTTGTTTGATCATGAACAATGGAAGGACCAAAACTTGGGGAAAAAGTGACGCCCAATCAAAGGCAGATGCCCCCACGGCGGCTGCAGCAAACTGCGCATTCAATGTTATGAGATTCAAAGAAAAAATATCGATGTAGAGGTACCAGACGTGCCTGGTCGAGCACATCTTGAAGCAATGCTTGAACTTTTCCGACACTTTCATGGTACTCAGAAGAGCTCCGACAGAGGCTGTGGAGGCGGCTATGTCCAATTCATGGTGCCCAGCAGAGTTGCAGTATGAGCGAGCATTGTATGCACAGTATGTTGCACATTCACGAGGACTTGTTGGAAGCTACGCTTTGGTTGCATTTCTTGTAGCAGTCAATGCAACACTTGGCTTCCTTCTTCGGTAACTGCTTCAATACCATGCCCATCTTGGGTACCTTCAATACGGCCCTGGTAGTCTTGGGTTCTGAAGAGGAGGACGCTTCAGAAACAGATGTTTGAAACATTGCAGGGAATGCAATAAAAACCAGGAAACAAACAATCTTGGCTGTCATGGTAGGCTTCATCCTGATGATCTCTTTTGAGTTATGCTATCTCTTGATTCTCTTACAAGGGCAAGTGATATTTCACATTTGTAGAGAGTGGGAGTTTCCAGTTTCAACCGACGTTTCTAAATTGGGAATGTGGCATTCATATTTTCCGATGGAGGTGCTTGGCTGAAATTGCGTTCACAAATGTGCAGGTAAATTTCATTGGTCGGTATCGATCACTTCAGTTTTTATGGTAGTGTTTGGTCATGTCAACTCTATTGGAGGGTTCTAAGATGAGTTAATCTCCATGATTTCTTTTACCCTATTTGACTTCAACATAAACATGCTGGAATAAATATAAAGCCAATATTATTTACACCTTTGTATTTTAGTCAAACCAATATAGTTTAAAGGTATAATAATTTACATAATCCTACCACTTATATCAGCTTGGAGATAAAGTACACACCACTCCATGGGCAATATATGAAGTCAGAGTACAGGTAAAGATCGTGTACAGGGTGGCTAACTAGTCTATTGTTGACTTTGGCGTAGAGTACGGGTCAACATTCGGTCACTTCTGTTCCAAACCGAATTACTGATTTTACATTTGATAACGGGATCTCGGACCAGAAACCAAACCAAAATACCCCCAAAACCGACCATGGGTTTGATAATCGAACAACCGAATTCACCAATAAGTATTTTAAATATATAGCATATTAAACTAAAAAAATTTATCATAAAATTATTATATTTTTGTGATAATTAATATAAAATATACACTTTATAACTTAAAAAAAATGGATTATTTTAGTCATTTCGTTGCTGTTCAGTTCTGAACTGAAATATCAATGTGAAATCCAATTTTGTTAAAGCCCAACCGAAAATCAAACCTAATTAATTTGAAACCTAGCCGAATTGACAATTTTAATTTGGTTTGGTTCAATTTTTGGTTTTCATTGAATTATACTCACCCCTAGTCTAATAGTGTTTGGTTGCGTTGTTTTGAGTCTACTAATTGCTAAAATTTAAAGTGGCAATGATAATAAATAAAAAAGATGTTTGACAAAACATTAGCAAAATATAAAGTGATAGAAGATATTTTCAAAAAACTTTCTAAAATATTAGAAAAAAGGGGTCAAGCCCCGAGTTGCACGAATCGGCCGATTCGGAGTGGAATTGGCCAATTTAAATCGGATCGGCATCGCGCCGATCCGATTTCGAAGCCGAATCGGTTGGCCCTGAATCGGCCTCGGAATCGGAATCGGTCGATTTAAATCGGAATCGGTTTTTAGTACATTACTAAAATACCCTAGGTGTGATTTTTATTAAATTATTTAAGCATGGCTAAAATGGTAATTTGGATGTTAAAAACCTAAAATCATACCCCTCCCCCGCTTCCGCCGTCGCTTGCGCTGCCGCGCTTCCGCCGTCCGACCTCAGCTCCACCCGACCTTCCGACCACGCCACCGCCCTCGCAACTCAGCCTCCGACAAGTGGCCGGCCGACAGCACTGGGGAGTGTGCTGTGGAGTGCACAGGCGAGGAGTTCAGGGCGGAATTGGCGGCCGAATGAAAATTTGGGTAAATTTGGATTTTTTTATTGAAATTGAATGTTGTGATATGCGAATTATTATCTATGATGTGCTAATTGATTAATTGTGATGATAGAACACAGATGATTATGTATGAATATTATGTATATACTTATGACATTGTGGTATTCTCATGATAAATTGTGATGCTCTTTTAGGTATGTAATTATATAAAATTGTGTTCATTACATAAAGAGTATGTTCTTCGGGTTTACTCTTTATTTGAATTACATAAAGAGTATGTTCTTTCAAGTATGTTCATATTTGTTCTTTCATGTATGACTCGGTTGTATTGTCATAATTACATACCTTTATGATTGTTGTATAAATACTTAAATTTGTCTATTTATGTTGAGAAATTATATAATTATGTATTTCAAGTATTTCTGTTATGAGTTGGCAAATTTTTGTATATGACCGATTTGGACCGATTTAGGCTCGATTCAACTGAACCGATTCCTGGCGGATTCCGATTCTGATTCCGACTCCCTGGAAAACCGATTCCAATTCATGCAACCATGGTCAAGCCTTCTTTGTTTTTTTCTGATGCTTGTCCTTCTCCTTCTCCCCATCAAAATTTTAGCCTCTTTATTTTTTTATAACCAAACGCCTTATAAAAAGTGTTAATCAGTATTAAGGTCTTAGGAAGATCTAATCAATTATTTAAAAATCAGTACCTATTAAATACCTTTGATGACAGCTTAATTTAACATTTGAATAATTAATAAGTGCAATTATTTATACATTTCTACTTATTCATTATGTTTGTAGCAGGCTGATTATTTACCTTGGTCTAAAATCCTCTTAAAGAATGGGCACTCGTATAGCCTTTTAAATTAGGGACAATGATCTTTTATATATTTTGCTTGAATCACGAATTATAAATATAATTCAGATCAGACTATCAATCTTCTTTACACTCCATCTTATTCTTCCATCAGACACCCAAAACGTATTTGGGGACATGAAATCTAACGAGAAAAAAAAGTGCCGTCAATTGCCATCTCACTAGCCTACAAAACCAGGGACAAGGCATGCAATAGAACAAGTAAGTGGATCAGTTTCCATGAACTCATAGTAGTCTGGGGTAATTGTCGTGCACCTATCGTAGCATTCCCTGTATGATTCCGGTACTTTTATAGGCTTGGGACCCCGGCCGGCTGAAGCTTTGTTGTCGCCGAATAATTTCGAAGCATCCCGGTTGTAGCAGTATGAATCTAGAGTGGTGACGCAATGAGTTGCGCATTCAAACTCTTTTGTGTGATCGTTCCGAATGCACTCGTTGTAGCAATGTCTACAGCACTTGGGCACTTCCTCGGGCGTGCTCGACGTTCCTTCGATTGAAGGGCGAGCGGCTTCAGAAGAAGACATGGCCATCGCAAGAATTGCGATAAAAGCAAGGAAGGAAACAATGTAAGCTGCCATGAACGTCTCCCTGCTAGCGCTCTTGCTAAACTGCTCAAGTTCAATAAGCGGAGGTGAAGGTATATTATATATATGTCATTTGTAGTCCGGTGGTTCCAAACAACTTTCAGATTAATTTGGGTGATTTTGGCTGGCAAGCAAGTTCAGGTAATTTGCAATGGCTGGTATATAACTATGGATTTCAACGTAACATGTACGACCAACTAGATGAACTACAACTCTTATTTATCCGCTTTTTTTGTGTGATGCCTTGTTATTTGCATTATATTTGTGATTACAGATGTTGAACAACCAACACTACGTTTCTCATAATATGACAGCACGACCCACGACAATTTCCGACGTCAATCATTGAGAAAGTTGGCTTCATTTGCTTAACATGGATCTTAGACATCAGAGTAGATAAAAACACAAAGTAGAGGAACATTTCATTAGCTACTACATATAATATCCTACCAGATTCACCAATGAGGTGCTACAAGTGCGTCCAATCCGTCGACATCTTCATGTAACTAAGGGTGCAAGGCCTAGATATAAAACAGTCAACCAAGCCATTGCTCAGCTTTGCGCTCCCCGCTCCCGCCAACCGCATGGCGAATGCTTATCTTTTCATTGGCATATTTGTCTTGGAGCCACTCAAATGCATTCATGTCTAGTTTTCCTGTCACTGATTTCCACTGCTTGCTCCTTGTCTGCTGTTCCCGAATTGATGTCCAAAGCTTCTCTATTGCATTCGTGCATTTCTCTATATTTTCAAAAGCATGTTTAACCAAGATGTCGCTGCCAGTCTGGGTCCTGAATTTAGAGGCAAGACAGTGAGGCTTCATTATGCATGCAAAGGCAATCAATTTTAAAATAAATTACAAAAAGAGACAGGACAAGAACATCCTAGCTTTTCATGATCTCTTTTTGTATTAATTTATAAGTCGGCTTCCCCTGAATAAAAATAAGTCAAAAGTTTCAGGTCTTAGCTGAGAGTTCCAACACCAACCTGCAGCTCATATATTGATAAGTTTTAATTTACGAGGACCGACTTGTGCACGTTGGTGATGCATAAATTAAGAAACTTTTGATTAAATAATTGTTCATCTTATACAGATTTATAGTTAAATATTGCAATCTATTCAATACGGGGGGCTAAATTTTGTGGCCTCAGATGCCCACAAGTCCCCTCCAACCGGTTTTAGGTACGTCATGTTTTCTGGGTGGTCAGTTGAACTGTAGTGGTAAATATATCCAATATATACAAATAAATTTAGAGAAAAGCGGAAAAGTCTCCCAGGGCACCACTTTTTTTTTCTAAAATAGGTTTTATGTACGTTATTTTTTTGGGCACTTAATTGGCCTGTAGCGGTTAATATATCCTATACAAATAAACTTATGGAAAGAAGGAAAGCCCAATTAAAGTGTTTTTTTTTTTCAAAAATTGTTTTAGGAACGTCATTTTTTGGGTGCTTAATTAAACTTAATAATAGTGGGAGAGTCCTCCCAAGTTTTTTTAAAAAAGAAGAAGCAAAGGCCTCTTAAGGTTTGCCTCTGAATGTTCTTTGATTCAAGTATAACTTGTATTGACACTGATACACGAGAACACCAAGTTATAAGAAAGCAAAAGTGAGCAAGCACGTGTAAAACCCATAACCTGAGTTATGGTTTTATAGTAGCAACCGGTTGGTTCGACCATTATTTTCACTCGAGTTAGTTTTAGAGCAAGTGTACTGAACTACTGGCCATGTGTTATAAACCATAAAGGTCATCTGAATCCAAGTATATAATAATAACATTAGCAAGGCAGCAACAGAATGAGTTATCAAAGTATACGGAGTATGCCTAGTTTTTTTATTTTTAGTGGGCCGTAGAATTAAATTGAGACAGTTTTCTACGTTAGGATGTGTTATTTATTATTTTTGATGTGTTAATAGGCTTAGAGCATATCATTCAAGTTAGGATATTATTATTTATTTTATGGTAGCTTATTATATTTTATTTTATATTTTTTAAAATTTATTTATTATTATTTAATCGAGTCGACAACCAAAATTGAAGATACTAACATGACTATGGTTTAAGGGATTGTTCAATTGACAATTGGTCTATCGTTCGATAGCCAAACGATCTGAAATTTCAACAAAAACTAGTCGTTAGCTAAAGACGAAAGGGTGAATTTGAAGCCAAATGACTCTATTTCTTGGTGAGAGATTGGTAACCTATAAATACGGCCTTTAAATGAGTGATTTGACAATCATCTAGCTACTATTTTGTGACTCTTGTCGATTTAACACTCTCTTGGACCAAGTTGTGAGAACAAGTTTGAAGTTGGAAGGGATACCTATTAGCTTGTGTCTTAGGCATTATCTTTGTAAAAATGAGAGTTCAATTGTTATGAGGATAAGTTTGTAAACTCCTTAGGTTGAGATTAGATGTGTGAAGCTTCTTACTTAAAGAAAGGAGAAGCTTGGAGGAGGTTGTAGTCTCCATAAGCATGAAGTCTTAAGGGTATTTGAAACTTGAATGAGTTAGGATTCTTGACACTTGGTATTTGTAGAGGAAGACTTGTTTGAGGTTCCTTGACACTTGTGAGATGCTTGTCAAAGAGTCCTAAATTTGGTTACTTGTAAGGATATAAGTAATTTGCCTAATAGAGCTACGAAGACTTATTCACCAAATGACTTTGTAAGTAAGAAGAGAAGATGTACTAGTTTGGAACCCTTTAATGAATTTGATTATGCCATCTTTTTCTTTTCTTTATTTGTGTGTTTATACTCTTTTGATTATACACTTGTTTGCATACTTGTCAACTTCTTTGAACTTGATCTTTGTAGCGGTTGAGAGTTAAATAACTTCCTTGAGCTTGATCTTACTCACAGTTGAAAGTTAAAATATCACAAGTTTTAAATTACTCTATTACTTGTATGGTTTGAATTGATCACGAATGTAACTAGTAGTTTAGAATTGGATTTAAAATATCTTACACACACCAGCACACCTTATTGTTTACCTTGTTTACTTGGTTTTACTTAATTATAAAATATTTTTACATTAGTGCATACTTATGATCTTCATAAAGCTCTCAAGATTATAAAAATTTAATTTTTTATTTGAGTATTTATGGTTAGCTCTTATCTTTGTGAGGCCTTAAGAATCATAAAAATCTAATCTTTTATTTGAATATTTGTTTTTAACTCTTCCCGCGTTGGCGTGCCTTCAAGTGGGGTTTTAATTGTCTCCTTCTCTTTATGTTAGCTTGCTCCCCCTTACCACCGTCAACACCCACTCACTTGGACGCCGCCATCGCTGCACCGTCCTTCCTCTTCCCTGTCTTTTCCCCGGTCTCTTCTAACCTTCCCTGCATCCGCATCTCAATACCCTTGTTACCCCTCCTCTAACCTCCCCAACCTCTACAACTTCCAAGCAGAAAAAATGGTGCAATCTTGACTGTCGACGTGCGCTAGTGCCACCTCCGGCCAACACCCCTTCTTCGCCGCCTCTACACTACCTAACCCCACCAGCATTGAGTGCAACGAGTTCAACACCTCCACCATCGATTCCGGCATGTGGATAAGTGTCGTGTTGGAACAAAGGGTAAAAGATTACATGGAAATGGGGAAAATTTTTAACGTGAAGAAGCCGTGATTTTTTGTGTCCTGATCTTTCTTGTATTTTTTTAATCACTGAGAGCCTTCCTTGGTTATAGTGTTCTCCATATGTTGTGCACTCTAATGCTTTTTCCCAGTCATTACATCTTTACTTTGTCATATTGTTCTGTAAAAGATACTTTCATCTTCAACATTTTCAATTTGATGAAGGTGGTGGCGATGGCAGTGACGGCGGTGGTGAAGGAAGATGTGGTGGTGGACGATAGTGAAGGGGTTGGAGGGGAGAGCTGGTGGCGGGGATGAATAATGGGAGGCGATAGGATGAAGGCCATGTGGAAAGTGCGTAAAAAAAGGCTTTAGAAAGATGCCACCAAAGCGTTCATTGACCAACAATCCATGTGTTCCACAATCTCTAGGTAGTGTGACATGGCTTTTATGGATTGGAGAGATGTTAAGGGTTTCTTTTGGGCGGCTTCCAAAAATCTTTTCCCAAGAAAAAATAAAATAGAATCTATGTAGTTTGGGAGAATATGGACCTTAAAGAAGTAGAATAAGAAAATATATATATATATATATATATATATATATATGTACACATACCGGAAAGGGTTTCCTGAGCCCACCACAAGCTCTAATGCCAGATTTGATAAAAAATAAAACCGCTGGTGGCCTAAGTTTTGGCCACTGTTGGCCTGCAGTGGCTTGAACATGGCCGCCAGCCTTTTTTTTCGTAAGCCCTGGTTAAATCTGGCCATCTGCTGGCTAGGTCCCACTTGGCGGCAACCGGACCTCGCTGAAACAAAAAAAAGTTTCTATTACGAATAGTTCTGACTGCCGTGGACTAGACCTAGTTGCCCCCCGGTTAGGGTGACAGAAAAAATATTTTTACCATGGCCGCCGGCCTTTTTTTGTAAGGTCCGGTCAAATCTGGCCATCACTGGCAAGGTCCCACTTGGCGGCAACTGGACCTGGCTGCAACAAAAATAAGGTTTCTATTACGAACGGTTCTGACTGCCGTGGACTAGACCTAGCCGTCCCCTGGTTAGGTCGACAGAAAAAAATGTTTCTACTGCAAGCAGACTTGGCTAGCAGCTGCTAGAACCGGCGCAACATAACCTTTTTTTTCTTTCGGAGTTGGATCTAGCCACCATTAGTCGGACTTGGCTGCCCCCTAGCCAGACCGAGTTAGGGGACGGCCAGGTCTAGTCTGCAGGGGCCAAACCAGCCAGCGACAACCAAATCCGGTCGTGGCCAGCCATGTTTGGCCGCCCCGCTGCCAGATTTGGCGGCCACCACCGACGTCATTTGGGGGAGGACGGATTAATTATTTTATATTTTGAAAAGAATAGATCTAGATTGCCGATATAATAGGATAGCTCCAGTTTGAAGTCGTAAAAGTTGTCCGCTCCCAACTCACCAATCTGCCCTATATAAATAGTTTGAGGAAGGCAATCCAATATTTCCCGACTTGATGTTGATGCCTTTGCTATCTCAAAATAATTCAAACAGTCACTCTACAAGAATTTTCAAACCAAAGTTTACATATAAATTTTAAAGCTTTACAACAAGCAAAATACTAAAGGAGCCTTTGTTCACGCTCATGTAAAAAGGATGATGCCAGCATGATGAGGATGTCAGTAATGATGGTGAGGAAGCTAGCAGTGGGGAGGATGACTGTGCTAGAGGTGAGCTGAGGAGGATGACGATGGCCAATGAAGTGGAGGATTATATCGACAGGGAGGTGAGGAAATAAGAACCGCGGCAACGAATAGGAAGACGGTGGCAACGGTGATGAGATCCAATCACCCCTTCTCATCATGGCCCCTCTGCCCCCGTCGACCCGCCGAAAGAGATTTTTTATTTTAAACTAAACTAATGCAAGGGCAAAGAGGTTTAAATCTAACATTTAACCCATTTTTGGTAATTACGTAAAACTTAACCCAGTTTTCGAAATTTTATCATAGATGAACATTTTATCGTAAAAAAACTCAAAGTAGAATTGCACGTCATCAACCGGCCCGAGCGCCATCTGCTTCCGATTTGGTCGGTGGCGGGCAGGTGGGGCATCCGGGTCAGCTGCCCGTGCGCCGCTATATCCACCACGCGTCTCTTCCCCCCTTCATCCGCATTTTCCATTTTTACCCCTCTACCACCCAAAACCTTATATTAATCGCCCCCGTCCCCTCCCCCTCCCCGACGCCGGAGATGCTTCCACCTCCGCCGCCGCCGCCGCCGCCTTCCTCTACTACCGGACCTCTCCGTCGGCCATGGTAGCCTCCACTCTGACCATGGCCACCGACGGCGTTTTCTCGGACAAGTGCCGGGAGACCCGCCGGAGGAGGATCGAGATGAGGCGCACCGCGGCGCGCCTCGGCGGCGGCGCGGTGGCCGGGGAGAAGAGGGCGGAGCGGCCGGACAACTCCGGCGAGACGAAGCGGATCTGTTTTGCGTCTGTGGTGGCGGGAGCGGACGCAGCCGGGGCTTGCTCCGCGGGGTCGTCGTCCTCTTCGTCTCCCGGCACGTTGGAGGCAGCCGGCGCGGTGGTTTCGGCACCGCCGGTCTACGGAGTGGTGTCGATATCCGGGCGGGCGCGGGATATGGAGGACGCAGTGACGGCGAGGACGGAGTTCTTCCGGTTGGGGTCGAACTCGCTGCATTTCTTCGCCGTTTATGACGGCCATGGCGGCCCCCATGTGATCAAACACTTCTCTTTCTCTTTCTTCCTTCGATTTCGATATTTCGATCCTGCTACAAGGACAACTTTTGCAGGTGGCGTCGCTGTGTAGGGAGCGCATGCACATATACATGGAGGAGGAGCTGTCGCGGGCGGCGGCCGAGATCCCCGGCGAGGGAGGGGATTGTGGCATCCCGGCGGCGGGATGGAGGGAGGCAACGGCGAGGTGTTTCGAGAGGATGGACGAGGTGGCGTTGGGTGAGTGCGTGTGGGTTGGTGGGCAGTGCGGATGCGAGAGGAGCTCGGCGGAGATCGTGGGTTCGACGGCGGTGGTGGCCGTGGTTGCCGACGACCTCATTGTGGTGTCCAACTGCGGTGACTCCCGCGCCGTGCTTAGCCGGGGTGGTATGGCCGTCGCTCTCTCTACCGACCACAAGGTTTAGCTATAGATAGATAATCAAAGTGAATACTAATCCACAGTAATACTTTCCATAAACATATATACTATGCCTTTAATATTGCACTAAATCTTAGAACTTTGATTGAGTAACGGGTATAATTTGCAGCTTTCACTCCATTGATGGATATGCTCTTGATTAAAAAGTCTTTTTGTGAAACATGGCAGCCAGATCGAGCCGACGAGTTGGCGAGAATAGAAGATGCCGGCGGTAGAGTGATATACTTGAATGGTGCTCGGGTTCAAGGGATACTTGCAATGTCCAGAGCCATTGGTGAGTATATTTTTGTTTTCCCCGTCCATTCCAAATTGTATATGATTTGGCTCTAAATATGTGGAAGTTAAGTAATGGTAGGTAGATATCAAACTATCATAATCTGCTGAGGATAAATATGGTTGCTCCGTGCAGTGTTTTTTTCTGGTAGTGTAGTGCATATGTGGTTAATTTCTCCACTAGTCAGATCAATATTATCTGGTCATGTCGATTAAATTTCTATCTCTTATATATCATGAACTAGGGCAATGGTGGTTGTTTTATGGGATGAAATTTAATGTTTACCTTCTGTTTGGATATTGTTTTTGTAACGCTCGCGAGATGTTGAATTACTGGCCTACATTTCTTGGCAGGGGATAAGTACTTAAAACCCTTTGTGATTAGTGAGCCGGAGGTAAATGTGATGGAGAGGACCCAAGAAGACGAGTTCATGATCCTCGCCAGTGATGGCTTATGGGATGTGATATCCAACGATTTGGCCTGCGATGTAGCTCGCAGGTGCTTGAATGAGGGAAGCTCGTGTCCAGGAGATTTTGCAGACGACATGGGAAACATTGGTGGAACCATGCATCCTAGTACCCGCCATGATGGAAACGCAGGACCTCGGTTCACTTGGTGCTCCCTAGCAGCTGCATTGCTCACAAACCTAGCTTTGGGTAGGAGAAGTTCCGACAACATTAGTGTCATTGTGGTTGATCTTAAACGTGGATCAGGATCATCGGTGAAAGGGGTCTTGTAGTTAATATGTTTTCTTGTGTTTTTAGAGAATTTTTTTTCTTTTTGCTTTCCTTTTAACTTGGTGTAAGACAGCTGGGTAGTCGATGGAAAGTAGTGAGGCTGGCACAAAATCAAACTGTATGTTTTAGTGAGGAATGGAAGTGGAAGAGAAGAAGTTTATTTCAGAGTTCTGAGTTACATATGTACATAAGGTTGCCTATCAGCTTAGTCCCCGGTTGTAAAAAAGGATCATATAAATATCATAATAGGGTAAGCGTGAGCTCATTTTTTTATTTTTTTGACCAAATAAAAAATTTGGAGATTCACATGTAAATTTTATGTCAACGAAAATGCAAACGAGTATGTGATTTGAAATTTCAGATGTTAAGAAACACATGAAGGTTTTTAGTGAGGAGAAGAAATGGGAGTTTTATTTCAAAATTAAGAATTGTAGATAAGTTTTCTGCCTGCTCAGTACTCAAGCTTAGTAAAAATAGGGGTGTGAACGAGCGACTCAAGTTGAGCATTCCTTTGTTCACATTCAAGTTCGTTTTTAAACCAGTTTACTCGAGCGAAGCTCATTACCGGGTGAATTCATGTTCAAGCTTGTTTCTAAACTAGTTTATTTAACCTTAGTTCAGGTCATACATTCCGAGTCTGAGTTTGAGCCAACATCTAAACATTTACTTGCTGAAATTCGGTTTGTATTTAATTAAACTTTGAGCTGAGCTGAGACTAGCAATTTGACTGTTTTATCGAGCTCATAGCCCATTTTTATATTAATATTTTTTAATTCACAAGAAAAATGATAAAATTTTATTATAAATAATTTTTTGATGAACATACCCTCTTTCAAACAGAACCAAATTACATGTTGCTCATGAAATAACTTTAGCTTGATTATACTCTCAAGTCTTTGGCAATTAAAAGTGGTACTTAGCATCCATTAATAAGTAGTTCATAACTACTAAGTAAGGGGTAGTAAGTCCTTAGTAATTAGAAAGTAACCGGTTATTAACTAAGTAACTAGTGAGTTTGATTACCACAAGCACTATATATTAATAATTTAGTATCCGTAAGTTTGATAAATTATATGTGTTATATTTTACTTTGGAATAAAGGTAACTTTGGGTAAGCATAATTACTATTATTTTCAAACTAGTTTAAGTGGTTAGTAATTAAGTAGCATGTTAATTATTGACATTACTTTCATGTAAGTAATTTTTTATATATAAAGTATGAAAGTTACTAACTTATATAAATAACTTGACATTACGAATATTACATAACTCAAATCAAGATGAGTATTTTATAGAATTCAAACACAACAAGCTTGAGTTTTGAGCTTAGCGAAGCCGAACTCTCCTTGCTTCATTTTAAGTCGAGCACTTTTCACAAGCTATTCATTTTTCTTGTAAAATAAAAAATAACAAAAGATTCGAAGATTCAATTAATAAAATAAGAAAATATTGTAAGGAAATAATTTATTCTTTATACATACTTCCTATAATAAAAATTTAGTTGGATTCTTAATATTTACTTTGACCTATTTGCCACCAAAGCATATTTTCTTCTTCAAAATATCATACCATTATCGTGTCTCATATTTCCTCAAGCTCTATTGTATCTATAGTTATTACTTAGATGATATAGATAAAATAAAAATTAATTTTTTTGTTTTAATTCTCTTATTTTTCATCTTTGCTAAACTCTTCTTTAATTGTTCTTTTTATCTTAGACTATTATCAATGGGTTCCGAGTATTAAACTTATTATTTGAGCTTCACAATCACTATTGAAAAATATACATTTATAACGATTATTTATAAAAAATATATATCGTTACAAATAATATTGTTATAAATAAATAAATTTTAAAATGCAGCTATCTGTCATTGTAAAGTAAAACTTAATAGTGTAAGTTTACACATTGACACATTAATAACATTATGATGAAGAAATAGGTTACAATATGTTATAGTTATCACAAAAGCATAGTTGGTTGTAAAACAAATAATTAAAAATAAAATTACTGGTTATTATATATAACACAAAAACAATATTAGGAGATGTACAAAATTGGCTTACATCTGTAAATTTGGTAAAGATAAAATGGATTGTACTGTGAAGATAAGAGTTCCAGATAAGCTGTAAACTTAAATATAAAGATTATAAATGTGTCAAAATTTTGTTTATGATAATTTGTTAATTGATTTTTTTTCATATTTGAGGAATTAAAAATGTGGCTTAAATAGAGGTTTTTAGTTTACGTTAGACATCAACCTCTTAGATATCCCAACAATGAATTCAAAATGTGGCCTTCAAAGGTGGCGGGGGAGAGCAGGACGGAGCTAGTGGCCGAACATCGCCGGCGAGGCGAAGAGGAACAGTTTGGAGATAATGGGTTCGACCGCGCGGGTGGTGATGGTGGGGACTACCGCATCTTGGAGTCCAACTGCGGCAAAGAGGAACCATGCACCGTAAAACCGGCCATGATGGAAACGCAGGACCTCGGTTCACTTCTGGTGCTCCCTAGCTGCTGCATTGCTCACTTGCTTCAGGTGGGGAAGTTCCGACAACATTTGTGTCATTGTGGTTGTTCTTAAACGTCATAAAGGATCAGGATCATCGGTGCAAGGGGTGTAGTAGTTAATATGTTTTCATGTGTTGAACATTGAGAGAAGTTTTCGTGTTTGTTTTAAGTCAGAGGGTGGTAAATGGGAAGTAGTGAAGCACAATATGTAGGTTTTAGTGAGGATTAATGGAAATGGAAGAGACTAATTAGATTTATTTCGGAGGTCTGAATTGCACATAAGGTTGCCCATCAGCTTGACTCCTTTGTAAAAACGATAACGTACCCAAATGGTGAGCAGGTCATGTTCATTATTTTATTTCTTGATTGATTAAATTAGACATAGATCCCTTATAATTTTTATCTAAACAAAAATATAGTGATTTAAGTTTGAAATTCTGGTTATGAAAACAAAATATAATGGTGAAAGACGGTAAAAGTTATGAATTTTGTTTCTGCTGTAGCCACATATATATGAGGCAGCAGTTATTTAGACTGCTTACAAAAATAAGTTATATATATATACACAGAGAGAGAGAGAGAGTTAAATTTCCAATGTTACAGGAAAACAGTTAAATTTCCAAAAAAAAAAATCCATGCTAAATTTCCAAACCTTTGATGACAAGAAAATTTGGGAGACATACCATAAAAAAATTGGCACATATAAAACTTTAACATTGGTACACATTATACATTAATTTTGAGATTGCAGTTATTTAGAAACAGCAATCCAAAGGTTAAATAAAGTGGTTACAAAAAACAAAAGTAAATTTCAAAGGGAGGAAAATTAAATAAAATGAAATTTGGGTGCTGCGCATAAGAGTGGAAGTTATAAATTTTGTTTTCTATTTTATTCCGATGTAAATTATTGAGCTTCGGGTTGAATCAAGCATAACAGAATGTTCATGCTTATGCTAGCTTGATTCCATTCGAACTTTTACTCGGATAATTTAAGCTGAGTGTACACGATCTAGATCTGTTAATACCCCTAGGTTAGACACTATATTTGCTAACTTCTTGTTAGCTTAATCTTAGGAAACTGAAGGGATGAAACCTCTATTAGCAAAGTTGCTGCTAACTAGTTGGATCACATTTGAGACAAAGGCAGAGTTTTTATGTACAAATAGCCAGGTGAGAGCCCTAAAGTAAGGTACAAAACTTAAATATGAAGATCACAAATGTAGCCAAAACTTGAGTTTACGCTTACTACTTTGTTGTTTCTGTTACAGCTGACTGTTGAGACAGACAAACATCTACAGTTGAAGTAAACAGTGTCATAATACAGAGGTCAGAATTCCAAAACTTAAATCAGGAGGTGATATATGTGTCAAAAGTTGTGTTTGCGGCTCTAGAATCCTGTATTGGCATCAAATTGGGTTTTGATAAGATAGGCTAAGAGAACAAATAATT